>JAFEMH010008097.1:0-64084 GCA_022495995.1 Adenophora triphylla var. japonica | reverse complement strand
CACATGTGAAAGTGTTGTGTGTGGTGTATAATAACCTATCCCTAAGGCTACCCAGTTAGCTTCTTGGGTAATCCCTCCATATCCCGCGAGTTAGTAGACGACCACTCAACCTTTGCTATCCTTCCACTTCTTATAAAGACAAAGTTTCTCTTACGAATCGAATGTCTTCTTGTGAATGTGTGCCCCAAATTTTTTGTTTGTTTATTTTGGAAATTCACGCGAGTTTGAAGACATCCGGTTTAATTTGAAAAACGGAGTCGCCACGCCATTTGATTACCTCAAAACTTTGAAAAAAAAAGGTTTTATGGGTTCGGAGGTTAAGTTACCCCTTGGGAAGAACGGATCGTCGTTCACCCAAGGTGCCTTGCCGAGCAAGTCTCCCAAGATCCCATTAATCGTGCTTGCTTGCGTGCTTTCTTGTGTGCATGTGTTTGAAAATAAAGGGAGGGAATGTCCCAAGTCGTCTTCCGGACGTACAAACCATTTGTTGGTTGTCGCTCGGGATTTCTTGGATTTTATGTATTCGGGATTATGATCCCGTCCTCATCTTGGACTTGTGATCATCGCATTTTTGGACCTTGGGACTTGCGTGATCGAGAGAATGACTCTCTTTATAGTCAAAGATGAGGTTCTTTAGAAAAGGAGGGTCCTTAGCCCATCAATCCTACACTTTAAGACGGTCGAGCTCATATAGATGCTTCATACTCATCTTAAGTGATAATCGGAGATATAGGGTTCAAGGTTGTCCCTTTCTAAAGAAATTATGAAACCTTTTATGGAAGGAACGATGTAAAGATAGGATCTTTTACACCGGTCCGTTCCAAGGTTGCTAATGGGGACATGGGGGAATGCATGTAAAAATGACATTTTTAATGAAAAGATGACATTTTTGGGTTGCAAAGGATGCATTTGATTTAAAGAAATGATCTTTATTTGCAAATGATGCATAAAGACATGATTTTTATGCAAATGATGCATTTTTATGAAGAAATTGGTATTTGAATATGCAAAGGATGCATAAAGATTGTATTTTGAAAAGCATAGGATGCTAATTTAGGATAAAGATATGATCTTTAATGCCTAGGATGCTTGAAAAAGGATTTGAATGCAAAGGATGCATTTTTATTGTAAAGATTGGATTTTTATATGCAAAGGATGCATGAAGATGACATTTTTATTGAAAAATGGGGTTTTTAGGTGCAAAGGATGCACCTTTCATTCAAAGATTACATTTTTAATGGCAAAGGATGCCTAATGCATGCAAAGGGGGAAAGGGGGATAAAGATATGATCTTTATGATAAACTACCAAGTCCCAAGCAAGATAAATGCAATGTATGAAATGCAATGAGCAATTATAATCACATATAGCAATTTAAGATGCAAGGTTAGGGCGTGCGAGGTTACCAATGGCTTCCTCTTCTTCTTTGGACGGAGCTAGGAGGAGGACTTGATCTTGGGATCTTCAAGGAGGAGGGAGGTAGCTTCTTGGCCTTCTTCTTCACCTTCTTGGACTTCCAGCAGCTCTTTGGGAGGACTTCTTCGTATTATGAGTGAGTGATGCTCCTTGTTGATGATTAAAATGGGTAGAGGAGGGCTCTATTTATAGGCGATGCGGATAAGGCTAATGAAGCCGTGCGGCCGAGGGACCTTGAGCTAATGCAGCCGTGCGGCATTATCCCTTGTGACTCAGCATTTCTAGAAACATGCAAGGTGGCAAATTCTAGAAGCTTCCTCCCAATTAAGAAAAACGTGTTTCTTAATTGGGAAGCTTCCCTTTCAGTCCATAATTAATTTGGAGCAGGTTCAGGAATATTTCCGGAACACTAGGAAGGTCAGGGAATTAGGAAAACTTACGAAATTGCAGGGAAATTTAACCGGAAGGCATGAGCCGGATTTGGGTACTTACGAAGCCCCTCGGCAACGTCACTTGCAAGGCGAGTGGGGTTGTCGATAGAAAGGATCCGATGCGGCGAATGCGAGACGGATTGAGAAGGCCGAGGTGGTCGAGTGGGTGAACCTCTTATGAAAGGCTACCTACGTATCCGGAGTGGGAATCAAGCCGGGCCGTAGTTCGGAATAGATCCGGCGAGGAATGGAGAAGAGAAGCGGTCTCTTCTTTGGGGAAGTAGAAGAGAAAATGACCTAAGAGGTCAAGCAATTGATCCTGCGGGGATATGCTAGAAGTGACCAATGTGGTCGGATATCTAAACCTCTATGAGGGTTACTTCATCAGCGAGGAGTGACGAAGAAACGGGGGTGACCAAAGTGGTCGGATGGTTGGACCTTTTATGAAAGGCTACCTACGTATTCCGGAGGAATCAAGCCTTGATCGTAGTTCAAGCATCACTAGATAGTTAGGAACGATGTCTAGGATCCTTGAGGTTTTGACAATTAATGGAGGTTGTCACCTGATTGACAATTAGTGGAGGTTGTCACCTGATTGACAATTAATGGAGGTTGTCACCTGAAGAAACTAGAGCTTACGTCACTATCGAGAAGATAGAGGTAGCTAAAGTTGAGGGAACTTAAGCATACTTCACTATTCGGGATAGAGGTAGCTTAATTTAGAAGAACTTGAGCGTACGTCACTATTCAGGATAGAGGTAGCTTAAGTTTAGAGAACTTAGCATACGTCACTATTCAGGATAGAGGTAGCTTAAGTTTAGAGAACTTAGCATACGTCACTATTCGGGATAGAGGTAGCTTAAGTTTAGAGAACTTAGCATACGTCACTATTCGGGATAGAGGTATCTAAAGTTAAGAAGAACTCGAGCATACTTCACTATTCGGGATAGAGGTAAGCTAAGTTTAGAGTTCTTGACAATTCGGAGGTTGTCACCTAGCGTTATCCCGTTATAACGGAATTAACGGAGGCGACTGGGAAGAAAGCTTAATTGCTTAGGAGATACGGGACATCTTCTGAAAAGGGGGTTATCTTAGTTAAAGGATAACGGGAATTGCATGCCCAAGTGGAAAGTCCGAGGGCAAAATTGTAATTTACGCTTTCCCGGAGGCGAATGAGGCCGCCGGCATGAGATGGAGAAAAGAAGCCGTACGGCTAGAAGCTTGATTTTCCAGATTATTTAAAAGCAGATTTGAACGGGCATTGGGCATTATTGCCGCCCAAGCTAGAGGAAGAGAGAGAGAGGAGAGAATTTCTTCAAAATTCTTCAATTCCCTTTGCTTCTATCGATTGGAATGGATCCGGAGGGCAATCCTATCTGAGGCAAGCTAGAAGGAACATCTCCGCGGCTGCGAGAAGGAGGAGGAAAGAACTCGTTCGAACGAAGAGAAAGTATGAATTTCTTACGCCTCCATCGGAGCTTTATCAGGGGAGAAGAGAGCACAAATCGACGAACTCGCGATCGGTTGGGGTAAGCGTTCTTATTTGGCTCGATTTCGTCGATTTTGATTGAATTTTGATTGATTTAGGGCTTGACCCGAATTTTAGGAATTTTCTAGGATTTTCCTAGGATTTTTGAATGATTTTGAGACATTGATGATTAACCTATGAGGCTAAGAACATGCATGTGCAATTCATTTGATAAAAATAATGGGAATGACCCACTTTTTCTCAAAAATAAAGTAAGAATGATAATTGTCTAAAGTGAGACGGAGTTCTTGCATGTGCTAGAACTAGGTCAAAATTTTGATTATCAATGAGAAAACAAGATTTTGGAAGATGAAAAGGATTCATGCATGCCATTTTTGAAAGAATAATGCTTATGTGCAAGGAATTTTGAAAATTGTGATTTTGTGCTTTAGGAAAGCAATGGGACTTGACATGACGTGTTTCAAGTGATGAAAGACGCTTTTTTGATGCAAAGGATGCTAGAAAAACTTTTGTGAATGCTTTTCTTTTGAAAACATGTGCACTTTTTGAATATATGCATGCTTTTGAAAATGATGAAGGACTGACACATTTCTTTTGTGTTCTCTACGGGAGAACAAGTCTAGAGGACCATACGAGATAGCGGTCGAGGCTTTGGGAGAGGATGCACGATTTCGAGAAAAATGGGGTAAATCCCAAGCGGTTGGTGCGGGCTACCGTCCTAGATCTTTCATTGAGGCTATTGGCGGGGGATCCATATCACCTCTAAGAGCGAGGGCTTGGTCCGGGCCCTATCGAGTTTTGGTGGGATAGCACTCATAGCTTCCATCGAGGCGGGGAGAGGCGCGGTGACTCCGGCGATTTCACGGCTATCATCTGGTCTACGAGTTCAGCTGGGAGGCCCGTGACTTGGAGGGACCACATCACGGTGAGGAGTTCCGAGCTTTGGTCGGGTTTGAGTTGATTCCCGAGGGCTAGGGATGGAGACACGGAATGTCGAGGTGGCGATCCCGAAGCTGCATACGGGACTTTGCCGTTAGCGATGTGGCCCGGTGGTGGCTAGAGCCTTTGTGTGGTTGATCTTTGTCGGTCACCATTTTTGCTAGTGCAGGACACGGCCATGACTAGCCTCCTCGACTCTGGAGGATGTGGATGGGATAGGGACGGTCTCTTGGGGAGAGGCCGGATTGGCGGAGTTGTATTTCTCTCTGGATCTGTACAGCCGGAATAAGGCTGCTTCCATGGATTATTTCTCCTTTGCTCTCGAGGTAGTCTCGCTTTCTTTTCTCTTTTCTCTTCCTGTCTTGAGACTTTTATGAGAGAGAAATGACCCTTTTGATGTTTTGAACATGCGGGTGCAGTTACGTGAGGTGATCGGGTTCTTTCCTTGGAACCAACGGAGCGATATCACCATCTTCCTGCCATGATCATTTGGAGGAGATGCGAGGGATAAGTTCACGGGAAAGACCCGGATCACTTTTGATTACAAGATGGTGAGGCCGATTATCAACGGGGATGGACACGACGGAGTGGACTTCTACCCTTGGGGCGGTATCAGGAGATTTTCTTGGGAGAGGCCATTGAGGCGACGAGGCGGCGGAGATGGCTTGCGGGGCGACATGTGATGTCATATATTTGGGGGACCGTTTCTCGAGCGGCATGGCCATGTCCCTCATTGGACGCCATTACTCCCGTGATCCTCCGGCCACGGATGCTACGGCCCGAGGATTGGCCGGCGAGATGAGATTGCTAGGTACCGGGCGGCGTGGCCGCGAGGAGTACTTTGACATGGATACCCCTACTTTGTGTTTGTGGAGCGGCGCTGAGGACGCCACGAAGCTAGTGAAGGTGGCGGTCACTCGGGGATATGGGGAGGATGAGCCTCTTGACCCGCCGATCCCTCCTGCCTTTGTCTTATGTGGTCCACGGAGTTCCACGGAGGATGAGGATTCTGTCCCGACACTAGGGAGCCCCGGTATACCTTGCCGCCGGCAACCTTTGTAAGTATACTTTTAGGGTCTTTCCCTTTTCGGCTTTCTTTGCTTTTTGCAATTACGAGATTTTACGAGATTTTTCGAGATTTTTCTCCTCTTTTCTCGGAGTTCCGGCTCGCACCTATGACAGATTGGTCGGGCGAGAACGAGGGCTGGAAGGACATGTGTCGGTCCCTTACGAGGAAGGCGCTGCGCTTGAGCGGCGGCGGACGCACGGGAGCCGGGCGCAAGAGAAGGCATGTCGGGGGCACGGCGTCTACCTCATCGGCCTCGGAGTACTCTTCCCGGTGCCATGCCTCGGGGCGGGGACCCAATGCGACATGCAGGCGGTGGTGAGTACGGGCACGATAATGTCCATGCGTACGACGTGAGCGACCGGGAGGACTTGATGAGGAGGCTAGCGTCTATGAGCTAGCGGTGATGAAGAAGAAGAAGAATCGGAGGCCTAGGAGGTCTCTAGAGTGGAATTAGGAACAAAACAAACAATGAACACATTTGATGCATACTTTGTTTCTTTTTTGCTTTATTTGGGCGCCGATGGGCGAAGACATTGTAGTAATGCTTTATTTACTTTTCTAATTTATGCTTTTTAAATTTGCATATTATACGAGCCTCGGGGCAGTTTTTGCTTGGAATTGGGGTGAAAGCGGGCCAAAATGATTTATAATGATATATAAATGCTTGAATGGCTTGGACATGTTTTGTACGGGTCTTGGTTGAGAAAGTGGGGTGAAAACTCCCTTGGGCAGCAACTTTGGTTCTTTGCAGATTTTCTGCGAGATGGCTAATGTAGCCGTGCGGACGGAGTCCCGAGGGTAAATGAGGCCGTGCGGCTCACGGTTAAATGCACGAGCTGGTTATTTTACGAATAAAAGCAAGGCTTGGCCATTTCATTTCATTTTCACTCTAGACTTGTCCCAATTGTTCCCGAGCACATTTTGGACTTAAAGACACCATCTTTGGTCATTTTGCGATGGAGAAGCCCGTCGGATTGCAAAGGGAAGCGAGACCGTTTTACGTCCGATCTTCAATCTTGGGTGAAGCACAACTTCCAATTTCACAAGGGGCTGCTTGATTCTTCCTTCAAGATCAAGTCTTTATGGCATTTGAGGATCTCCCGCCCGATTGGGACCTTTTGAGAGCGGCGGCAAAGTTTTGGGACGTCAGGAGACATGTTTCTTGCTTTTCTTACAACGAGATTGTCCCAACGCATGAAGACTTCCGAGCCTTGATTGGGGGTCTCGAGATTGAGGCTATATCTATTCCGCTGATCGGAGACGTGCCGGTGGCGGTAAAGCTTGCATCTTTTACGCGAGATTTCTGCAGGAGAGGTGAGGGATGATGATAGCCCGGACGGGATTGACCTTTACGATATCCGGGCAGGTTTGGGTCTCCGGCTATGGCTGCGACCACGGTGGCTATGGATGCCTTTATTCTTTGCATATTTTACGCTTTGTTCACCGCGAGTCCGTGGGGATCTGTCATGGTGGTCTCTTGGACATGGTCGAGAGGCTGAGCAGGAAGGACATTGTCCCACTTGGTTTTGGGTGAGACCTTTCATGGCATTGACGGGATGGCTAGGGAGACCATTTCATGAGGTGCAGGAGTCAGTGTGCGACTTTGTGGGCTGCGGGGAGAGGCTCGGGGCTTTGCCGGGGGCTTTGCCGACTCGGTGCCCTTGGGTGATTTCTCGGAGAGGTGCCAGAGGCAACGGGACCGGGGTAGGCTGGGAGGCGACGATGGCTAGGCTATCCACTTCGGACATCCGTTGGTGGATACCTCATTGGAGGATGCGAGACCAAGAGGATATTTCGGGAGTCTTATCTTTGTGAGGGTTCCGGGGTTCTGCTGGTCATCCTTCTACATTGCCTTGGTATCCGGAGCGGTTTGGGGCTTTACGGGAGCCATTGAGCGATTGGGAGGACATCCGGACCATGGAGGTGATGCCATTGGATATGAGAGATCCGGCCCGGCTTCTCATTCTTCTCGAGGGCTTGGACATATTGCTTTCCCACCCGGGGCTATCTTCGGGAGCGGGAAGAGTACCATCTTGACCACTTTGTCTACTTGGGTGAGTACGAGAGGAAATGGGAGCGACTCGGGTTATTACGGGAGAGACGTCGGGCTTTATTGGGGGCCGGCGTGACTCGAGTAGGACTACGAGGAGGCGAGGCTAAGGCGAGTCGCCATAACCGGTCGGAGTGACTGATCGGGGATATGGAGGCTCGATACAAGAGATTGTCGAGGTCGCTCCTTTGGCCCGAGACTCGAGAGGGAGGAAGTGCGGACTCGTGCTCGTGTAGAGAGGGAACTTATTGACACGGGTTTGGTAGAGGCTCCAGTGAGGATACCGGAGATCGGAATGAAGGATACCGACCTTATAGAGAAGAAGAGAAAGAAAACTCGACGGGGTCGAGGTAAAGGGAAGAAGACCAAAGAAGACTCAGCGAATGACGGCGACGGATCTTTTCTTAGGATTCCCTTATTGCCATTTTGCAAACACATTAGTTTATTTAGGCATTTTTTGTATTTTAGATCTTTGTAGCGAGGTTAGCAGAGTCAAGAGTAGACCGTGCTTGAACTCATCAAGAAGTTTTTAACTTGTAATGAACAAGAAATATTATCTTAGAAATTAATCAAGACACATTTCATGGAAATTCAAATGTCTTTATTGATTGAGGCCCGTTTTATGAAAACTGAAATACCCTTTATTATTTTTATAGGACGCACTTCATGGAAGCTTGATTGCCCTTTTTATTGTTTAGACCGAATCATATATGGCTGCCTACGTTCCCCTTTTACAAGAAAGACTAAGGGGCTCAGGTCTTCGTAGTTCATTACAGTGAACTATATATATTTTTATGTGCGGCCATTTGTTTTTGCCTAGACCGCCCTTTTTGGGGTTTCGGCCTAGTGGGCATTACTCTTTTTGCACTAAGATTTTTTTTTTCTTTTTTTATATGTGCAACCACTGTCTTTTGCCTAGACCGCCCTTTTTGGGGTTTCGGCCTAATTTGGGTATTACTCTTTTGCACTTTTCTTTTTTTTTTTATATATTTTTTTATTTAGACATAGTATCTTTTGAGCTTATCACCGTTATTTGGGTGGACAAAGGGATTGCCGTCCAGTGCAAGCTTCATGGCTCCTCCCGATAGTATCTTACGCACCACATAAGGGCCGATCCAAACGGGTTCCCATTTTCCCGGGGGTTGTCTGCGGTAGGGGCTTCACTTTCAACACTAAGTCACCCTCTTTGATGTCTACTGGCCTTAACCTTTTTGTCAAACGCTCGGCCATTCGCCTCTGGTAGGCTCGGGTGTGTTCCATGGCTTTTAGCCTTCTTTCATCAAGCGAGCCAACTCATCATGCCATTTGCGCAACCATTCTACTTCATTGACCTTTGTTTTCCGGGAGGACCCTTAATGACGGGATTTCCAACTCCACTGGTAACACTTTGCTTCCATCCGTAGGTTAGGGCAAAAGGAGTTTCTCTGTGCATTACGACGGACGTTACGTAGCCCCGAGTGCCAAGTGCGGCTTTTCGGGCCAATCGCGACCACGGGTGGCCATTTTCCGGATGATCCGTTCGAGCGTCTTATTAGCGGCTTCCACGGCTCCATTAGTCGAGTGCATGTACGGAGACGACTTGTGGCAGTGATTACGAATTCGACGGCAACCTATCGCAGTCCCCTTCAAAGTGCGACCCATTATCGGAAATGATCTCGTTGGGCACCCCATATACGCACATTATGTTTTCTTTGATGAATTGGGCAACCTTCTTGGAAGTGAGGACCTTGTAGGACTTGGCCTCTACCCACTTGGTGAAGTAGTCGATGGCTACTAGCACAAATTCATGCCCATTGCTTCTGTCGGGGCTATTTTCCCTATCACGTCAATACCCCAAGTTGCAAACGGCCAAGGAGTCGTCATGCGGTGCAGGTCATGAGGCGGGAGATGGTTGAGGTTGGCAAACCGGCGGCACTTGTCGCATGCTCGGACGTCTTGGACACGATCTGTTTCCATGGAAATCCGGTAGTAACCCATTACGAGGATCACTTGCATCGGGGCTCTGGCATTCATATGAGGACCGCGGGGACCATTGTGGACTTCGGTCATCAACTCTTTGGCCCTTTCTTGAGTGACGCACAAGAGGAGTGGTCCTTGGTACCGCTTCTTGTATAGGTTGCCTCCTAGAATGACATAATGGGAGGCCAACCTTTTCAAGGCTTGCAAGCTCTTAGCTCGACACCTTCTTTTGGTCTACCTTCTTCGTCTACGAAAGTGACTCTCCATCTTTGAGGAAGCTGGTAAATTTGATTGTACCGGGGTTCCTTTATAGGCTCGGGTCCCAGGTCTACTTCACAACGAAGGTGGGGCTTCTCTTCTACCCACTCGGAAGGGTTTTATGGCTTTTCCCTCGGGGATCTCTACCGATGAGGCTAGAGTAGCTAAGGCATCTGCGAATCTGTTCTTTTCCCTCGGCAAGTAGTGGAAGGTCACTTCTACGAGCTGTCAGTCAACTCCTCCATATGGGCATGATACCGCTGCAGATTAGGGTCCAGATCTTCCATTTGTTGGAAACCTGGTTGATGATCGAGTGAGTCTCCATAAACTTCGAGCTCCTTGACATTCCTTTCTAAGGCAGCCTCCAAACCAGCAATGCAAGCTTCGTACTCGGCAACATTGTTCGTGGCGGGGAAGTTCAACTTGAGGGCTATGGGTGTATGCTCATCTTTCGGATCGACCGGTAGCATCCCAATGCCGTTTCCTCTTTTGTTAGCGGCTCCGTCAAAGAATAATTGCCATCGGTTTTCGGGCTCGGCTGCAAAGATCCCTTCATGCAGGAATTGGGGTTCGGGCCCTCTGTCCTCATGCGGGAAGTTTGCCGGGTGGTCGACAACGCTTGACCCTTGATGGCCTTTACGGTCACATAGTTGATGTCGTACTACTGCTAAGAAGAAGGACCACTTTGCTAGACGCATCGAGAGGGAAGGCTTATCAAAGATGTATTTGATGGGGTCCATTTTGAGACCAAATTCACGGGGTGGGCTTGCATATAATGCTTCAACTTGCCGACTACCCGGACCGATCTGCACGGAGTCTTTTCACATCTTGAGTAATTGAGCTCACTTCCTGCGGCTTAGGTGACAAAGTAAATGGCATTCTCTGCGAGAGTCTTTCTTTTCTGAGCAAGCATAGCCCCAGCTGCCGTATCGGTGACGGTGAGATAGAGCGAGAAGAGGTTTTGTCTATGTGGGGGCATAGCCTTTGGAGGATGTACCAAGTATGCCTTAATGCGGTCAAAAGCATCCTGGCATTCTTCGGTCCATTACGTGTCTACGTTCTTCTTCATGAGCTTGAAGATGGGCTCGCACATAGTGGTCAGCGATTGTGAAACGGGCGATGTCTTGCGGTTTTCCCATAAAGCTCTTGACTTACATGCAGGTTTGAGGTGGCCTCATATCCATAATGGCTTTGATCTTTTGGGGGTCAACTTCATATACCTCGCTCAGTGACCATATACCCAAGCACTTTTCCCCTTGTCACTCCGAAGGTGCATTTGGCGGGGTTTAGTCTCATGGAATGTTGTCTCGGCCTCTCAAAGAACTTCCGAGGTCAACAAAGTCTTGCCCATCCTCGCCTTTGGAGTGGATTATCATGTCGTCTACATAGACCTCAATCTCCTTGTGGATCATGTCATGAAAAAGCGCGGTCGCTGCCCTTTGGTAAGTAGCCCGGCGTTCTTAAGCCCAAATGGCATCCTTTGTATAACGATAAGTTCCCCACGGTGTGGTGAAGGCATCTTTTCTTGGTCTTCCTCGGCCATCTTGATGCGGTTGTAGCACTGCAAAGCCATCAACGAAGGATTTGACTTCGTAGTTGGCGGTGGAGTCCACCGGGATGTCTATGTTTGGCAAAGGGTAATCGTCCTTGGGGGTGGCCTTGTTCGAGATCTCGGAAATCCACACGGCGGCGCACCTTCCCATTGGCCTTGGTGACGGTCACAATATTGGATAACCATGTCGGATATTCGATGACTACGATGAATCCTACCCTTGTAGCTTCTCAATCTCTTCTTTGACTGTAGAGACCACTCGGCTTGATCTTCCTCGGTTTACATTTGCGGCTTAGCATACGGTGCTAGAGGGATTACGTGCTCTACTATTGAAGCTGTCTAGCCCCGGCATATCCTGTATGACCATGCAAACACGTCGACGTATTCTACGAGTAGATCGATCGGTCTGTCCCGTTCAACCCCCTGGAAGAAGTTTCCGTCTGTGTCTCTTTAGGTTCCTCGACGGTACCCAGTTCACACTTGTCAAAACCTCCTCGGCGGCTTGGGCCCGGTTTTCCTCTTTTACGAAACACCTTAAAGATTTCTTTAATGTATTGTTCATTTAGTGTGTTTGCATCTTGTTCAAATGATTCATTATTAGCTTGTTGTTAAGTTTTGAGTTAATTTATCATTTGTTAAGTTGGCAATAAGAGGATACTCGAAAGATCTGTCATTTCATTCAAAATAAGGGGAAAGATGACATCGATTACATTTTGATAGTCCTCGGGCGTGAGGCCTTCGGATGACTCGGAAGGGGTGGAATTCAAAGATTCTGACTCGGCGAATAGACGCTGCGACTCTGGACCCTACACTACTTATTGACTCGAGGGTGTTTGACAAGGGTTGGACCAGGGATCTCACTCCTTCTTCTTTGTTGCCACAGGGAGTAGCGGTCTTGTCGGCGTTCTCATCCTGTGGATCATAATTGCCTTTGTTGACACCATTTCCATGGGGAATACTGGCGATACGGCGGAATCTCCTTTACGAACTTAACTTTATCTGTACGTACCTCAGGGCGGTAGGACCGGTTGTGCTTTCGGCGTACGAGATACGGCTTTCTTCATCCCAAAGTCTTAAATTTGGTTCACTCTTCTTTCCACCTTTTCCCAAATAGCAGTGGGAGCCGATCCTCGGGAGTAGTAAGAGCCATTACAAATACATTATGCTCATCATGGGTAATGAAGGGCTCACGAAGAAACTTTCATTAACATGGCTTGTTTCACTTCAAACTCGCAGTCTTCATAAGTGAGCCTTTCTTACGTAATCTTGACCATAGTTCTTGGTTCGATATCATAGAAAAGAGGCCGAGCTCGACAACATTAACAAAATCGGTTCCGACTATGGGCCCAATTTGTCCTTCCATGGCGGCGGCATTAATCAAATCTTTCCATTTTCCTTGCAATTCGGCATAAGGAACATTGAATTTCGAGAATGTCTATGATCTCTGGATTTCCAAAGTTATTTGCATTCGTCTCCCGAACTCGATCATGTTGACACGATTGTTAGGCTGGAAGAGGGTTCTTGACCACATTAGGACCCAGAGGTGGTTCCGGCTTGCCTTCTTCAATTAGGCGAGAGATCGGGAGCTTCGAGGTAGGTGCAATCATTGGTGTTATGCCCATGATATTTGTGGAAGCGGCAATGCTTGGTTTCGTCCATTCGACACTAGGGTTTTTGGGTTTCCGGTTTTCCGGAGGTCGATGAGTCCTTCGGCTACCAAGCCGTCAAAGACCTTCTCTAGTGGCATTCCGAAATCTTGCGGTATAGAAGCGAGGTCTCGGCTTTGCGGCTACTTGGCTTGAATTCTGTCCCACTTTCTCATTACGGATGTAATTGACGGCGCCGATCATTTCTTTTCCCTTTATAGTGACAGTAGGGTGTTTGACCTTTGGTGCTTTGTAACGATAAGAGTGGGCGATCTGTGGCGGGGCCATGTTGAAGGCATTTTCAAACTTGGTACCGGCATTTACCATTGCCCGAAGGTCGGGATAATAGTAATTACCAATTTGAACCCTTAGTTGAGGCTTTAAGCGGGATTGGAAGATCTCCATCTGTTCCTCTTCATTCGGCGGGGTCATCATTTCACTAAGCTTCCGGTTCCATCTTACGTAAAATTCACTCACTTTGGCTCAAATGCAGGCGGCGTAGAGTGCCTTGTAGGTCATTCTGCTGGTTTCCCAATTCAAGTTAGCCTTATACTTCTCCGAGAAATGCTTCCTTAATTTGGTCCCAGGTGGCTCGGGCCTACGGTTTTACATGCAAGAACCATCTAAGAGCTGAACCCTTTAATGACGGTGAAAATGGTCGGCCATTTGTTGATGTGTACGATCCTTGGCTCTCATGGCAAGAAGGTAGCTTTCAATATGAGTCAGGGACAATCGGTGCCGATTGAACTTTTCAATTTCGGCATTCGGAATTTTGGAGGAAGAGGGACAATTTTCTTTGGGGTCGGTAATCTGGTATGCCGCCTTTTTGGTATTCGGTTCTCAGAACCTCTCTTGCATGGACTTAACTTGTTCCATTAACCAAGTCATGTTGGGGTCGGGGACGGTTTCGATTACGACGGGATTGTCGGATTTGAGTGGCGGGTTGTGGGTGGCACAGTGGTAGGCTGGTACCATGGCTTGGGAGTCTTTGGAAGGGAAATAGGTGTAAACTTGGCACAGTCCTGTGTTTCCACGAGGGTGACCGGAGGCATAGGAATTAGGCTCATAGTTGCGAAGTAGGAAAAAGGAGCCTCGTGGGATCCTATTGGCAAGGTTGGGGGTGGAAGATCTGTGTGGCGGGCGGGGAGATGAAAAGGTCACTTGATTGATTACGAGGCTGGAAGTTATGCAGGACGGCCCATCTTGGGGAGAGGGAGTGAGTCCCATAGGGTAGTGCGGAGGCTGCGTTGCGGGAATAGGCTGTGGCGTTTGTTCTCTGTTGGTAGGGAACAAGGCTGGGTCTTATACGAGGAGGAGAGGGTGTCGGGACCCTAATGGCTTGGGATCTTGGAAAAGGCGAAAAGGGACAGTCTTTGGTAAAGGCTCATATGTGGATGGAGGAGGGCTGGTTATAGGCTAGGGGAAATTTGAGATGGTTACTTACGGAGTTTCATCTTCTACCATAACCAAGGAACCATTAGGCTCTACCACTATCTGGACCCCGTGACGGCGTAGCGCATCAATGAGCATGGCTGCTTTGCTCCTCATGGGCCTTATTTTCCAAGGCTAAGGCTAGCTCTTCTTCCCTAGTCATCTGGTTACCCAAACCAGTCTTGTTCTCTGTCGAATCGGACATTCGACTCTCTGGGTGACCAAGCGAGGATTACAGCGGCTGTCGAGAATTCTGCGCTAACAAGTCGGCGGCCGGTGTTCTCACCCACTTCTTTCTCGGCTGCGGGAAAGGGATAGGAAAGGTTTAGACTCGGGGTAGGTGTTTAGAGCTGAAGGCTCGGGCAATATGCAAATTAGAATCTTCCGGTTTACTTAAAACAGTGTCTTTTATTAATATCTATTTGGTTGGAAAAGGGGATTTGCCCTTCTTTTCGCAACTACTCTAGATCTGGATCGGTGGGTTCCGTCACTACGTCTATAAGCCCCTCGTATTCCACTGTATTTCGACCTCCCGGGGTGGACGGCCCGGGCGAGGTTCTATAGGGCACGCGGATCCCACCGACCGAGAGTAAAGAACGCTCCTAACGGGTCTAGCGGGTCATAGGAACTTTCAACGCACGAGCGATGCGGATTATAGTCAAGGCAATGCGGGAAAGTCTCGTCTTTACGCCTTGATAGAATTTTGGCGAGAATTTCGCTTGAGCGAATGACGTTTTGACTTTCGGTAATGTCCGAGAAGATAATAGGCATGGGTCGGGCGGTAAAAGCCGGATGACACAGTGTCACATTGAACTTCGTTGCATACGCCGGGCGTGAGTCAGAATCGAAGTCAATGCCGGGTCAAGATCTTGCCAATTTTTCCTTGTCGAAATTTTGGCAGAGCTTCGCTTGAGCGAAAGATCTTTGGATTTTTGGCAAGGACTCGGTCTTGACTCTTACGCATTCCGTGCGGGTCAAGGTCAAAGTCAATGTCGGAGTCAAGATCTCGCCAATTTTTCCTTGTTGGAATTTTGGCAGAGTTCCGCTTGAGCGAAAATCTTGGCTTCCGTTATGAACTAAGGCTTGACCTTTACGAGGGCATGCAACTGGGCTATATGACACGGACTAGACCAAAAACCAACCAAAAGTCACGGTTTTTTGAAATGTGTGACACGGACTGTGCATTGGTCGACACTGGCTGCCATGGGGAGGTTGGGATGATTCCGTGCGCGCCCGGGAGCATCGTAAGGCTGTCCGTGACTGCAGCTGGAACCACCCTCGGGTTTGAAGGACGTGCGTGCAAAGTGTACAGGATATATCAGGTGCGCGTAGTGTGCGGTCTCCTAAAAATGTTCCTTTTTGAGTTAAAACAGAGATTTTCATGAATGTGTTTTAAAGGAATGATTTTCGGGATGGGGAAAATGCAACACGTAAGCACGTAAATTTTTTGGGAGCCCCGATCGAGTCATGGAGTGAGTAGCCCCAAGCTGCTAGAATTGCCCGGATTAACCATGATTTTCTGGTGGAATTGCCACTGAGGTCGCCCGGTCAAAATCCAAGGAGGATTGAGCCGTACGACTGCATGGATCAATTTTCCAGGTTCCACTCCTTTGCTATTTTTTTTTCGGGTTGTTTCCGGTTCAAAGTATGCACAGATTCCAAGATGCAAATGATGCAATGCAAGGTAAAGAAAGCAAGCACGATTAATGAAATCAGCGACAGGAGTCTAACCCGTTCAAAGGGAAAAGCTTTCTTTTATTTTTTTTCAAAAAAAATTTTTTCGAAAAAGGGATACTGGTACGTGGGATTGTTAAACCACCGGTTATCCCAACTCCCACATCAGGGAGTGTACAGGAAGGGTAAGTGGTTTCCACCTATATACCGAGTATCGATTTTTGTTTTGAAAATAAAGCTTTTCTCCTTTGGGATCTCCCCAGCGGAGTCGCCAAACTGTGAATGTTTACCCCAAATTTTTTGTTTGTTTGTTTTGGAAATTCACGCGAGTTTGAAGACATCCGGTTTAATTTAAAAAACGGAGTCGCCACGCCATTTTGATTACCTCAAAACTTTGAAAAAAAGGTTTTATGGGTTCGGAGGTTAAGTTACCCCTTGGGAAGAACGGATCGTCGTTCACCCAAGGTGCCTTGCCGGAGCAAGTCTCCCAAGATCCCATTAATCGTGCTTGCTTGCGTGCTTTCTTGTGTGCATGTGTTTGAAAATAAAGGAGGGAATGTCCCAAGTCGTCTTCCGGACGTACAAACCATTTGTTGGTTGTCGCTCGGGATTTCTTGGATTTTATGTATCCAGGATTATGATCCCGTCCTCATCTTGGACTTGTGATCATCGCATTTTTGGACCTTGGGACTTGCGTGATCGAGAGAATGACTCCCTTTATAGTCAAAGATGAGGTTCTTTAGAAAAGGAGGGTCCTTAGCCCATCAATCCTACACTTTAAGACGGTCGAGCTCATATAGATGCTTCATACTCATCTTAAGTGATAATCGGAGATATAGGGTTCAAGGGTGTCCCTTTCTAAAGAAATCATGAAACCTTTTATGAAAGGAACGATGTAAAGATAGGATCTTTTACACCGGTCCGTTCCGAGGTTGCTAATGGGGATATGGGGGAATGTATGTAAAATGACATTTTTAATGAAAAGATGACATTTTTGGGTTGCAAAGGATGCATTCGATTTAAAGAAATGATCTTTATTTGCAAATGATGCATAAAGACATGATTTTTATGCAAATGATGAATTATGAAGAAATTGGGATTTGAATATGCAAAGGATGCATGAAGATTGTGTTTTGAAAAGCATAGGATGCTAATTTAGGATAAAGATATGATCTTTAATGCCTAAGGATGTTTGAAAAAGGATTTGAATGCAAAGGATGCATTTTTATTGTAAAGATTGGATTTTTATATGCAAAGGATGCATGAAAATGACATTTTTATGGAAAAATGGGGTTTTTAGGTGCAAAGGATGCACCTTTCATTCAAAGATTACATTTTTAATGGCAAAGGATGCCTAATGCATGCAAAGGGGGAAAGGGGGATAAAGATATGATCTTTATGATAAACTACCAAGTCCCAAGCAAGATAAATGCAATGTATGAAATGCTATGAGCAAGTAGAATCACATATAGCAATTTAAGATGCAAGGTTAGGGCGTGCGAGGTTACCAATGGCTTCCTCTTATTCTTGGGACGGAGCTAGGAGGAGGACTTGATCTTGGGATCTTCAAGGAGGAGGGAGGTGGCTTCTTGGCCTTCTTCTTCACCTTCTTGGACTTCCAGCAGCTCCTTGGGGGATCTTCTTCGTATTATGAGTGAGTGATGCCTTTTGTTGATGATCAAAATGGGTAGAGGAGGGCTCTATTTATAGGCAGTCTGGATAAGGCTAATGAAGCCGTGCGGCCAGAGGCCTCGAGCTAATGCAGCCGTGCGGCATTATCCCTTGTGACTCAGCATTTCTAGAAACATGCAAGGTGGCAAATTCTAGAAGATTCCTCCCAATTAAGAAAAACGTGTTTCTTAATTGGGAAGCTTCCCTTTCAGCCTTTATTTGATTTGGAACAGTTCCGGAATATTTCCGGAACACTAGGAAGGTCCGGGGAATTACCGGGAAACTTACCGAAATTACCGAGAAATTTAACCGGAAGGCATGAGCCAGATTTGGGTACTTACACTTCTACATCATACAATTACATGAACCATGTACCTCTTCTACACATACTTTGTACTCATGCTGCACAAATTGTGCACAAAGTCAGCCCCACATGAAATCTTCATGAAATCTGCATCGTACCAAAATCTGTACCGACGTACTGAAATATGGACCGACGTACTAGAATCTGTACCGACTTATCAAAATCTGTACCCATATATCGAAATCTTCCCACACAACTCTGTAAGAAATTTGTACTGCGTGTACTCTACACGCTAATCCACATACTCCACACCCAAATTGCAAGCGGTGCACACCCATCAAGACCTGGAAACTTTTTTTTTGTTATTTCTTTTCATGGCTTTTATATCTCCGGATCCGTTACCAAAATTTGATCTCGTCAAATTTTCATGTCGATCCATCTATACCTATCTTTGATGCTCCCAGAAATTCCTCAATAACACCAGGTTCACCTAGATCTCTAGCCCTAACCCCTTCTTGATCTATGCAACCCTGATCTTGAATTTGTGCCCTAATACTGATTGAATCCCTGCAGCCTTGATTTGAATCCATGCAGTCCCAAATCCATCGGGATTTATGAAAACTTGATCATATTTGGTCTAAGTAACATAAACCCATTTGAATCTTTGCAGCCGCCAATTTTTATCCATTTTCCTGCAGTCCACATGCAACCAATTTCAAGCAGCCCTGACCTTCCAACTGAAGCTCTTGATACCAGTTGTTGGGGAATTGTGGTATATGAGAAGTATTTGACCCATACCAAGTGTACAAGGAAGAGATAACATGTTTGGAGCATCCATAAGAAAAGTAATAAAAGATAATAAACACAAGATTTGTTCACACAATTCATCCCACAATTGGACTACATCTGGGGCAATACTAAGAGAAGATATTCAATAATATCATAATATGTGGTGTTACAATCAAAACTCATGCACTTCCCTACGAAGTCACCACTTTCTCTATTTAAACATACACCACCCAAACTACCCCTACACATTACTTAGGCCATCCATGGAATGCCACTAAGGGCACCCCAAAGACCTACCAATCCCTTTAATTGTCTTTGTGTATCTCACAGATTATCTTTGCCTAATGTCCCTACACAAAATAATTATGACCATCACTTTGTTTATATAGGCATACAAGTTCAAAACCTAATATGAGTAGGAAATCCAAAAATACATTTATTTCCTAATCCTACTCAAATAAGGGATCCCAAGGAATCGTAGAATTACTTCAATTTTATCTCGTTTTTATTATTGGTTTTGACTCCATAACCCAACAACATTGCCATCCAATTTTCCCATTATTTTTTCATGTATAGCCCATATAAACAAATTTTTATGGTTGGAAAATGAAATTCATATCTAATTGAAATAAAACAAGAGTATTTTTAATTACATCTCTTTCTTATAAGTAACCCATTCCCAAAAATATTCTTAGTGGAACATCTCCTTATCTCCTTGTGTTGGTTATTTTTCATCTCCTTGTGATGGTTCATGATGTAACCATGCCCAAATTTGTTTTGGGCCTTAAGAATCATATACGGCTCGTCAAGAGAATACCTCAGCCCACCCTGAAAATAAGCTTGGTGGCTTCATTGTAAGAAGGCCCATAATGGCCAGTTGGCCCATCTTGCCTAGCTGGAAATGCAACAAAGGCTTGGGGGCTTAAGCCCCATGAGGCGAGATCTAGCCGTTGGCGTATGTGGCGAGTAGGCGACTAACATAATGAAAGCTAGGAAAAGGCCCAAATGCAAGATATGGTTTATATGTCGCCATGAGCGAAATCCATATTAATTTAGCTCATTCAAAAAGTTGTCAAAGCCTTTATCACCCCTCACGTGGAAGGGACGACCAAATCTGTTATACTTGATAAGAATCTGTCAAAAAAGTACAACGTGTCAACTAAATTTTAGTTCACACATGCAGGCCAATCCTAGTTCGACACATGGCAATAGTCACTGATAGAAAAGTTACAGAATGATGAAGAATAAATGGGATTTGTGGATAATTGCGTGAAGTAATAAACACTGTCCTTAAAGTGATTATTGCCCCCACTATTATGTTGCAGGGATTATGGCAATACACTTTTAGGATTCAATTAACACACCAAGAAATTGCAGACAACACTTCTGAAATTTCTTCTGAGGAATTTCTTTAAGTTTGCAGAATATTTGTGAGAGAGAGAGAGAGATAGCAGTGAAGATAACAGAAGGAATTGATTAAAAAAATGTGTTTTGCTTTGAGGGATAATATTGTTTATATAGGATTAAGAAACCCCTTTCCCAACAATCATGACTTTTAGAAATGAAAAGATGTGGCTGTTTCATTTGAAATAAAACAATTAATATTTAAAAGTCATGTTGCTTTTTAAATAAAATAGTAAAACAAAAATCAGTTATCCCAGTAAGCATGAAATCAGTTATCCTTCTTTCTTAAACTCTACCCTACACACTTACATTATTATCTAACTAACCTAGGATTTCCAACAATCCCCCACTTAGATAATAATGTCAAGTCCTTATAATGTTACGCATAAAGAAGATATCTTTCGATTTGAATCTCCTTTTAGTGTAAATACCTCAAGGCATTTAATGGAATAAATGGTGTGTAAAACATTGAACCAATATCCCTAGTATTAAAGCCGGAGATAATACACATGTGACATTCCAACTTTTTAGAAATTCACTGAATTTTGTTTTAGCACTTATATGGCCATGTGCTACATCGTAGTTTTTCATAAACATTTCCAAAAGTCAACCCTTTGAACTTTTGCCAAGAGCGGCACCACTCTTTATGTTTATATAGGTGAGATTCCTCTTAAGTCTCAAATATGTTTGGTCCTATTCTATTACTTAAGTCTCATTGAGTGTTTATAACGCATCCTTCAAATTTAATAAGCGCTACTTATATTTTTCAAATAAACTTTATTTCTAGCACTTTTCCAGCCACTTATCAGTAATTTGTTGTTACCCATTGAACTTTTGAATATAGACAATTCTAAGAAAAAGTTGGGTTTCTATTACTGGTGTCTCTAATAGAAGGGTCTTAATCCCATTCCAAATGAGGTTTTCTTTACTAACTCTTTAGCAAGCCCCTTTGTGAAAGGATCAGCCAAATTATTACTTGTTCTTACATACAAGACTGTAATAATTCCTTCATGAATCAATTGTCTGACATAATCATGTCTCAAGCTTATATGTCTAGATTTCCCATTATATATTTTGCTAAAAGCTCTAGACAAAGTAGCTTCACTATCGCAATGTAAAAAGATGGCTGGCATTGGTTGTGGCCACAACTCTATTTCTAGTAATAAATTTCTTAGCCATTCTGCCTCTTTACATGCGGCTGCTAGTGCAACAAATTCCGATTCCATTGTGGAATGGGTAATACATGTCTGTTTCTTGGAAGCCCATGAGATGGCTCCACCACCAAGGGTAAACACCCATCCAGACGTAGACTTGTTATCACTAGCACTTGTTATCCAGCTAGCATCAGTATATCCCTCTAAAACTGCTGGATAACCTTCGTAACACAGTCCTAAATTTGAGGTTCTTTTGAGATATCCAAGGACTCGAGAAACAGCTTTCCAATGATCAACACCAGGATTGCAGGTGTACCTTGAAAGCTTGCAAACTGCAAAAGAAATATCTGGCCTAGTGCAATTCATGGCATACATTAAGCTACCAATTACACTAGCATACTAAAGTTGAGCCATTGCTCTCCCAGAATTTTCTACTAACTTGTGTGAACTCTCATAAGGAGTATTTACTTCTTTTATTCCCATATGTTGATATTTACTTATAAGTTTCTCAACATAATGAGATTGACATAAAGAATAACCCCCACTATTTTTCTTGACTTTGATTCCCAAGATAGTATCCACCTCTCCAAGATCTTTCATCATAAATTGCAAGGATAAATACTTCTTTGTTTCATTCACACCATCCATATTTGTCCCAAATATGAGCATATCATCAACATATAAGCAAACAATAATACCATATTCTTTTGTAAATTTTGAATATATACATTTATCTGCATTGTTATGCTTAAATCCATGAGACAATAAAACAGAATCAAATTTTTCATGCCATTGTTTTGGTGCTTGTTTCAGACCATACAATGACTTAACCAACTTACATACTTTCTTTTCATTTCCAGGCAACACAAATCCTTCAGGTTGTTCCATATACACTTCTTCGTCTAAGTCACCATTCAAGAATGCAGTTTTAACATCCATTTGATGTACAAACAGGTTATGAATGGAAGCAAGAGCAAACAATACTCTAATAGATGTTATCCTAGCGACTGGTGCATATGTATCAAAATAATCAATACCTTCCTTTTGTCTATAACCCTTTGCCACGATTCTGGCCTTAAATGTTTGTATTGATCCATCAGTATTGTACTTTCTTCTAAATATCCATCTACAACCTATAGGTTTTGAACCAGGAGGTAAATCAACCAATACCCATGTATTATTTGATAGTATTGAATCCATTTCATCATTGATTACCTCCTTCCAAAACTCTACATCTCTAGAAGCCATAGCTTCTTTATATGTTTTTGGATCTTCTTCTACATTTAATAAAATGGGTAATTTATTAAGTACACAGGTCCTGTCACCTTCAACCAGAAAGACAATAGATTGTGGATCAATAAAATCTGAGTCCAAGTTCTTTTGTTTTCTAACTCGCTGACTTTTTCTAGGTTCACTAGAAGGTTCAAGAGTTTTCCTTTTATGACAAGAGGATGGATTTGGATCATTTTGTTCTTGTGTCTGTGTACTAGTATTGGAATCATTAGCAAATTTATGTTCAATAAATTCAACATCTCTTGATTCCACTATTACATTGGATTCTAATTCCAATAGTCTATATGCCTTTGAGTGTTGAGCATATCCCACAAACACACTTCTTAGAGCTCTTGGTCCTAACTTTGTTCTTTTAGGATCCGAAACTCTATAAAATGCCAAACAACCCCAAACTCTAAGATAACTTAGATTTGGTCTTCTTCCCTTCCATAGTTCATATGGAGAGACTTTAAATTTCTTAGAAGGTATTCTATTATGCACATGACAAGCAGTTAACAATGCTTCACCCCATAAATTATCAGGCAACTTAGCATTCAAAATCATAGCATTAACCGTATCAACTAATGTTCTATTTTTCCTTTCAGCCTTGCCATTTTGTTGAGGAGTGTATGGTGCACTTGTTTCATGTATAATGCCATTGGATTCACAAAAAGAAGAAAATTCTGTAGGAAAATATTCTCCACCCCTATCACTTCTTAAGAATTTAATCTTTCTTTCCTTTTGATTTTCAACTTCAGATTTATAGCACATAAACATGTCAAAAGCTTGATCTTTTGTTTTCATTAAATAAACATAAGTAAATCTAGAATAATCGTCGATGAAAGTAATAAAATATCTATTTCCTCCTCTAGTTAAAATACCATTTAACTCACAAATGTCAGAATGAACAAGTTCTAGTAATTGAGAAGATCTTTCAACAAAAGGAAAAGGCTTTTTAGTCATCTTTGCTTGAATGCAAATTTCACATTTTTCTTTGCTTGTGTCATTACAAGAGATCAAGCCATGTTTTGACATATATTTAATATAACCGTAGTTAACATGTGCTAGTCTTCCATGCCATAAAAGAAAAGACGAAGAGCCAACAATATAAGCAGAATTATTCATTTTATTGATAATACTTAGTTTGAACATGCCATCACAAGAGTACCCTTTGCCAACAAAGGCACCATTCTTAGAGAATACAACTTTGTCTGATTCTAAGACAGCCTTAATTCCTTTCTTACACAACATATTTGTGGACACAAGATTTTTCCTAATTTCTGGAACAAAGAAAACATTGACCAACAACAATTTCTTTCCAGAAGTGAAAGATATTTCAACAGTACCCTTGCCAAGAACTTTTTCAGTGTTGTTGTTTCCCATCATCACTTCTTGTCCTTCCACAACATTCTCCAAGGTCTTGAATTGAGCCTTGTCATTGCATACATGGACAGTAGCGCCGGAATCATACCATCAATCAGGAGACTTAGTTGCAGCAGCCATATTGAGTTCAGTTATCATGCCAATGTGCATATGAGAAATCATAGCGACAATAGCATCAACCTTTTCAACCATGTTAGCAGCATTGCCCTTCTCCATTTTTTGCTTCTTGTAGTGTCGACAATCTCGCTTCATATGACCCTTTTTCCCCCAGTGATAACAAGACTTAGAGGTCTTATTTTTCGCTGCGTTAGATCCCGAGAATGCTTCAAAGTTTCTTTTCTTTCCACCAGAATTGTTACTTTCTCCGGAATATTTATTTCCTTCTGTATTTGGCTTCTTTTCATCCGCATAATTCACTTTTGAAACATTTGTATCAGCATGCCGTTTTTGCATTTTCCGAGTATCCTCCTCAATCCTGAGATGTTTCTCAAATTGTTCCAAAGTGAAATCTTCGGTTGTATGAAGCATTTTCTTTCTGTAATCATTCCAACTAGGAGGCAATTTTGCAATTATAGCCCCTACTTGTAATGATTCAGAAATCTGAATCTTGTATTCTTTTAGTTTTGATATCATAACAGATAAATCATGCACTTGATCCATGATGGATAAATGATCAACCATTTTAAATTCAAAAAACTTCATAATTAGAAACTTATCTGCCCCTTGTTTTTCAGCATTGTATTTGACCTCCAGGAAATTCCAAATTTCTTTTGGAGATTGGATATGAGTAAAGAGATCATAGAGCCGATCGGAAAGCGTATTCAGTATGTGACCACGGCAAAGCACTTCGTCATCTGTACGCTTCTTCCTTGCAGCCTTTACTTCTTCGGTGTCCTTATCTGTTGGTGGAGGAGAATCATAATTTGGGTCGAGCACATAAGCAACCTTCAGCGCAGTAAGCATGAACATCAGTTTGTCCTTCCATCTGTTGAAATTTGTCCCATCAAAGCGATCCAATTTCACCACGTTCTGATCCACAACTTGAAACGAACTT
Organism: Adenophora triphylla var. japonica; assembly: GCA_022495995.1. Taxonomy (NCBI): domain Eukaryota; kingdom Viridiplantae; phylum Streptophyta; class Magnoliopsida; order Asterales; family Campanulaceae; genus Adenophora; species Adenophora triphylla. Next base: position 39,140 of record JAFEMH010008097.1, on the reverse strand, counting down.
TCAGCCTTTGCTTCCATCTTCAATAAATAATCACTTTAAGATTGATAGAAAAGTTACAGAATGATGAAGAATAAATGGGATTTGTGGATAATTGCGTGAAGTAATAAACACTGTCCTTAAAGTGATTATTGCCCCCACTATTATGTTGCAGGGATTATGGCAATACACTTCTAGGATTCAATTAACACATCAAGAAATTGCAGACAACACTTCTGAAATTTCTTCTGAGGAATTTCTTTAAGTTTGCAGAATATTTGTGAGAGAGAGAGAGATAGCAGTGAAGATAACAGAAGGAATTGATTAAAAAAATGTGTTTTGCTTTGAGGGATAATATTGTTTATATAGGATTAAGAAACCCCTTTCCCAACAATCATGACTTTTAGAAATGAAAAGATGTGGCTGTTTCATTTGAAATAAAACAGTTAATATTTAAAAGTCATGTTGTTTTTTAAATAAAATAGTAAAATAAAAATCAGTTATCCCAGTAAGCATGAAATCAGTTATCCTTCTTTCTTAAACTCTACCCTACACACTTACATTATTATCTAACTAACCTAGGATTTCCAACAGTCACATGCTCCTCAGATGATCCATGCAATATATAAAGAACATTACATACCCTAAGTTGTAAGTCTCAATTACACACACAACACTTTTCTCTTCTTGTACTCTACTCCCTCCGTCCCACTACCACCTTCCCAGTTACTGTTTGCAAAATATTTAAGAAAAAGTGTAGTGGAGTAGGTATTGTGAGTATGAAAAGTGAGGTAGGGTAGAGAAAGTGAGGTATGAAATAAAAATTGAATTGTTGTCGTGAGTATGTCATGTGGGTCCCATTAATATAAAAGTAATAAAATATTTCCATTTTAGGAAGTGTGTACTTTGTAACGGGATGTCAAATGAGAAAAATGTGTAGTTTGTAATGGGACGGAGGGAGTATATTCTTCTTTTTACTTGTCAGAAATCTTATTCTCACGCCGGAGGGCCATAGCTGGTGGCAGCCCCGGCATAGCTCATGGTTCTTTGTGTGCAGATTACACATGAGAAGAAGGCCGTTTATCCCACTGTAGACTATTAAACTTTGGGCCATGTTGCAGTCATTTTCTGTGGAAGCATCAGTTGGTTCTGTTGCCGAGACCTGAAGCTTCTTTTCCATTTGTTCTTAAGCCTTGAAAAACCCAGAAATCACCATTCAAACCAAGAAATTGGCCAGAGACAAAGGGACTCTATCTAAACCAATACCAGATACTAACCCAGTACTCCTAACACCAAATCTCCATAGTGAGATAGCTAGGCCTGCCAGATCTAGCCACCGCAACCAGGGGCGGAGCCAGGAATTGCCCCAAGGGGGGGCAAGATTTCACGGGGGCTCGGGGGCAGCGCCCCCGAAAAAAAATTTTCGGGTCGGACAAGTAAAAAGTGGGTCGGATCCATGAAATACAATGTATTTTAGTTAAAAATGTAAAGAATTAAGAAATGGGAAAAGCCTAACTAATTAATTAAGATTGAAAAAATGTGAGGAAATTAGGAGAAAGAGAACAAGAAAACTGTTAAGAAAAAGAAATGGATAGAGAGAAAGAGAGAATAGCAAAGATGGAGGACAAATAAAATTAATTGAAAATGTAGATAGCAGGGCTCGAACACGGATTTGAAAGGAAACAACAAAGGCTTTAACTTCACCTCTTCTACCACTAAACCACACCACTCACTGATGTTAATCTTGAAGTTAATTATATATATACATATATAAAAAAAATATGGGGGGGGCAAAAAAAATTTTTTTTCACTGCATTTCCGCCGCCGGGGGGGGCGAGTGCCCCCCATGCCCCCCCTGGCTCCGCCCCTGACCGCAACCATGGGTCAGCTCGGTTGATGCATACCGAGTCGACAGTATGGAAAAGTGGAGATTATGATGCGGCTAATGTCGCCAGAGGAGCAGGGAAAGTTCATCATGAGCCTTTGCATCACACGAATAAGGAAATCAGAGATGAGGAAGGAACCCAGACCTATCCCACAGATTGTCGTGGGGCGAGCATCAGTAAACAACCATGAAGGTGGTCCAGGGCACAACAAGAAAGTAACCTAGGAGCGTTCCAGGAAAAATCATGATATGATGCCACCCCGACGCGAACAAATTTGAGATTAAAGGGAGGATGAGGTCAGAGGCCTAGCTGAGAGGGCAGATAGGAGAAGGTCCCAAATAATCAAAGAAAATGGCAAGCGAAGAAAGGTGTACCATCAGTTGGTAAATATGCGAGATTCATCATACTATTATAAATATGATGATGAGGAGATTGATACGGGATCAACGATGGACAAGACATATAGGCCCAGCCTCCCAAGACAATCAGAAAGTAAGTCGCGAGATACCGAGCGATCTTGCAAGACAAAGAAGAATCTAGGTGACATGAAAAAGTGAGAAGGAAAGAGGAGGACCACCAGAAAAAAGAAATTGAAAAGAGGATTGTGGAGCTAGAAGCAGGAAAGAAGGCGGACGAGGAGAGCGAAGAGTCGTATCTAGTGCCGTTTGCGAGATGGTTCCATGATACTGACCCTGATCCTAGTTTTCGTATGCCCACCTTGGCAGATTATTAAGGCAGCATAAGGGCGAGAACCCGCGTGGGAGGTTTTGAGGTGACCATGTCGTTGCTCACGAAAGATGAGGCTATCATGTGTTAGCTTTAGCCATTACGTTGATTGATCATGCCATATAATGGCTCTTAATTCAACCTGCGGAATAGATCACAAGATATAAGGATTTTCGATGTAAATTCTTAGCGAGATTCAGTGCCTCCGGAGCTCAACCAGTCAGGAAACATGAGTTGTGCTGTATTAGGCAAACACAAGGTGAAGGCTTAGCAAGTTACATAGAGAGATTTATGATGGTAGCCAATCAAATTTTAGATATTGAGCAAAGCAATATCATCATGCTTTACAATGCAACTTTGTTGCCTGGAAATTTCGAGAACTTGGAATGAGGTTGCCTACGACATCTAGAGAGTTATATGAGGGTGTTTGAGGATATTATGGAGGCGAGGACAATGAGGAAACACCAGTAATACATGCGACTGCTCCGGTCCTGAGGAAAATTGTAAAGGAAACGATAGAATATGTAAAAGAGGACAAGAACGAGGAAAGATGAAGTCGCAAGAATCAGAGAGGACGAGGAGGTGGCCGCGATCCGACAAAGATAGTAAAATTTGCCAGGTTAAATGCCAGACCAAGCGAGATCCTAAAATCTGTATGTTTTCCTGCGACATTCCCGATGTCTGAGCATGACGCAACTCATAGGGATCAGAGTAGCTTTTGTGAATATCACCATGAGAAAGGGCATGATACGGATGATTGTTACAACCTGTAGAGAGTTATTCAGATGAAGACTGATGATGGAGAGTTGGTGAATATGTCCTGAAAGAACACAATCTTGCTGGGCGAGATGAGAGAAACTTAGTAGATGTTATTCAAGATCCAATCTCCAGTATCCCTCAGCTCAATAATCAGGTGATGAGCCTCAACGACATGTTTAACGTGCCAAAATACCCGCCTAGTGAAGATAGAGTGATAAGTTTCTCAATAAAGGAATTGGCAATATCAATTAATCACGGGAACTAACCAGTGTATTGACACCACACCTTATATGGCACCCACATGTACTAAGTGCACCACATACTTAGTGAAAATACCTTATGCACACCTCTTTTAGTGCAACCAACATCAGGTGAGATGCACATGAGGGAAAAATGTGGAAAAACAAGAAGTGCACAAGACAACCGCCGACATCCAATAGCCGCCGCCCTACCAGTCTCGGCACGGCCGTTGGCTACCTCAGCCTCCTCACCGGCTGGTCAGTGGAGGCGCAGAATGGTGAATTTACATTTTTGTTGTTTGTTAATCAAAAAACCCATAAACCTGGTCCCTAATTTTCCCTAAAATATGGCCTTATCTTTCCTTGAAGTAAGCTAACCATTTAGCTCCCTTCACCTATATATAGAGGCACAATACACACATCACACATGGCATACCAACACATTACCCACACAAGACATTCACTCACTCACTCTCACTACACTTTCCATATTTTTGCATGCAGAAAAGGTGCAAAATTCCCTTACCTTCCTTAAATTCACTCTGCCGGAATAAAGCCTAAAGTCCTAAAGTACAGTCCCTTAAAGCTCCCTACCTAAAGTAATGTCTATTCCAAAGTTACATCTCAAGAGACCACCCTCTTCGATATCCCGCCCATCACCATTGAAAAAGACGAAGGAAATCGACGTATAACGAGGCCTCGTAGCTTTTATTCAATATCCGATCGACATTAAAGTCAGGTACAAAAAAAATTCGCAATAGTGTTGAATTTTCCTTTAAATAAATAACGAAATTAAGTATTTTAAGGCACATGATGAAGTAAAAATTCACTTAGTAATAAAAATCCAAGCAATCCCAATAGTTAACATAGTAGTAGCGCGCGAAATCGATGATCGATCCCACATAAACTTGTGTTATCAACAGTTTCATTCTTAGCATTACAATTTAAATAACAAGACTGGTTTTTAAATTTTGATTTTAATTAACTACTTGAACCATAAAAATTAATTACTACTAAAACAAGTAATAACAGAACACTTCAATAGATTACCGAATTCAAGAGAAAAAGAACCTACGTAAGGGATTTATATGTATCTCACCAATATACCTATTAATAGTATAATCAATTATTGTTGGGAGTTCATTCAATTAATTAGAATTGGGCGTTCACACGTCCAATTTAGTTCTCTCAAAATATTATATTTTCTACAAAATTCACACAATATTCAATAACCCATTTAAACCATAGGAATAGAGAACCTACAAATTGTTTTGCAATCACTAAACAAAACCTAAATTATATTTATTCAAAAATTTAACTTTGTATAAATCAAACAATCACATGACAATCATCATACATAAATTTATTTAATATACCAATCACAACTACATATGTGATTTTAATTTAAAAACATTGGTTATAACACTTTTAAAGAACCCAACATTTGATTGATTGTAAAATTAAATAATGTATAAATGATTGATACACATTACCTTCGCTCCGTTTATTAAATATTAGACTATCATAATTATGATAAACATCAATAAATATTCAATGAATAAAAACTTGACTTGAATTCTTGAATAGAACTTGAAATCGTTGTCTACAACTAAAGAAAAAGAATAAAAGCAAAAAAGATGTAGATAGAGAGTTGATCATCCTCCTCTATTATTTATATTTAAATCTAATCTAAAACTAAAAGGGAAATTGAAATGTAAAGGAAAAAGGAAACGTAAAAAAAAATGGGAAACAAAGAAAATAGGAAAATAAAATAAAATACTAAATAAGATCGAAAATTCAAATCCTTCTCCTACAAGTATTTGTGCAGATTTTTGTGGGATATTTGACTAACTTCCAAAATTCTCAAAAGGTCCCTGAGTTTTTATAATTTCCACTTCACCCCTTCAACTCTTATAATTTCCAAAATAGTCCTTGATCTTTCAAATTTTCAGTTTGGTTACTGGTTTCTTCAAATTATGCATAGCAGCCCTCATCTTTATATCATTGTTCCAATTCAGCTCATTTTCTTCTATATTGAGCAAATAATTACCCTAGAAAACAAAAACACTAAATACACCAAATAAAATAACAAAAGCTTGAGAATAAAGCAATAATTAAGCCTAAAAATACCCAATAGAATAGGTAAAAACCCATTCATTAGCACACACACAAACTAGAAAAATCGGTCCTAACGATACTGCGAGGTGGGTGTCTAACACCTTCCCAACTCGTAACGAAACCCCCGAACCTAGAGTTTATTAAAGTAAAAGGTTTTTCTATTATATTTACTAAAAAATAATGGTGGCGAATCTTTTAAAAACGCGAGCAGCGACTGCTACGGATAAGCGCATCCACGGTGATAACTCCGATGGGGCATAAAAATTAAAAAGTAAAACCTTTTTTTTAAAAGCTGGTCTAGATATTTTTAAATTTGTGTGTGTTATTTAATGTCATATAATTTTGTTAAGTTTTGGTTAATTTCATATTTTTAAAGAAAGATTGAGGGAAAATTCTGAAAAAAAAAAAGGTGCCCGAACTGCCCGACCACAAGGACTGGCTGCCCGGCTACTTGATGCATGGCAGTACGGCTACCTTTATGGCCGATCGGCTACCTTTTTCTTTCTAAAAAAAGAAAAAAAATTGCTCCTTATCAGTCTGATTTTTATCCTATTATTTGCTTTCTGTGCATATTTCTGCCTGCTAGTCTTGATTTGCTAGTAAAAAAAATCAAAAAGATTTTTCTTTTTATTTATGTTGAAAAGGAATTAGCTTTAAAATAACACATATTGCACAATTGTTTCATATCTTCTTGCAGGGAATACAACATCGCCTTCATGTCCTGGGCTCCTTGGTAGTTGCTGGATTGTTACTCCTGTTGTGGTATTAATCTCGGCACATGAATTCTCCACCCACCTCGAGCACCTTGGTGTGATACTGGGGGAAACCTTGAGACTCACCTAGATACACCTCATGTAGGTCTAGGTTAGACTAAGAAAACTCCTTGACCGGTTGGTTTGGAACAACGTCAATATTTTATTTACATATTAAGTTTTATGGTTTGCTCTTGTCAAATCACACTGATGGGTCTTGTATGCCTTAAATGATTTGTGATGCGACACCACAAGAACAAATCAACAAACCAATTATTTAATTTAAATAATGATTAAAGTCCTTAGATTTGTTTAAATAGATTCTGACTATAACCTGGCACCTCTACCAAAGGCAATCTACCTTGAGGAGGAGAAATAAGGTTTATCATCATCACTAGTGAAGTGGAGATAGCAGGCCCAGCTGATGGTTGGGGGGACCAATCTTTCAAGGCAGGAGGGAGAGGGGTTTGGTAATCATTGAAGGGAAGGTTGGGGTCATTGAGGTCTGTGTCAGAAGAGGAGGATGAGGAGGACTCCTTGTTGAAGGAGTCAGTCTCCCCAGCCATAGGTTTTATGAGGTTGCCAAACTCATCAAACGTCCCAAAGTTTTGGGCCAACCTATTGGTAATATTATTAAACTTTTGAATGCCCCTCCTCACATCCTCTATAGTTTTTTGATTTGGCTTCCCTTTTGTTGATGACTTTCTGCAAGCCATTTTGATTCTCTTCTTGGGAGTCTCCCCCTCAACCTCAGCATCTCTATGCGGTTCATTAGATGATTGCGGTTGGGGGGATAGCTACCGTTTGGATTAGGTTGCAGGTTTCTTGCCTTTAGCAGCTTTGGCTACCAGTGTTTCTTCTTTTTTCTTCTTTAGCCTTTCTAGCTCTTCTCTGTGAAACTGCAGCAATGCTTCATCAGAGGTTATCTTCTGGATGCCTTTGTTTGCAGCAGTAGCTAGAGTTGGAATTTTAACCTCTTCATTTTCTTCTTCATCTCCAACCTCTTTAGCCATTATTTTAAACTGTTCTTCAACCTCTTCATCTACCATTGGTTCATCCTCTAACACCAATCTTATTCAGTTTCTTGGCTTTGCTAGGCTCACAAATAGAAACTCTATGCGATTTAGGAGTTGGTGCGGTTTTGGTCTTCTTCAGGGGAGGTTCAGCCTTATCCTTCCCTTTCCTTGCTTTTTTCACCACATTGCCTATTGCAGCATCTGCGATTTCTAGATTCATGGGAATATATGCTTCTTTGGTTGGGAGGGTATCTCTATCCCAAATTTCCTAATAAAATTTATCTCCTTTCTTGTACCTGAATGCATGACAGACACTCAAGCCAAGAGATTCTTCTCTAAAATACTAATCAACCATCAATTCTGGATTAAGCTTTCTATGCTCCTCCAAGTGCTCATAATTTCTAAAGATTGCAGTCAGGAGCCTGCAGAAGGGTCACCATATTTGGTCTACACAAGTCTTTGACTTGTAGAGGTCAATGTGAGCAAAAAATTCCCTCATTAGAATCTTAGGCCAGTGCAGAGGGATTTTTGAGAAAATGGCATAGCAGTAAATCCATTGCTGGCTTGTAAAGTTGTTGTGATTGCCATTCATCCCACAGATTGACTTCCCAGTAAGGAAACACAGATGGGACATCAGCTCTCCAAAATCCTTCCTTGGAACTGCTTTTTACTTCCAAGTCAGAGTGGGCAAGCCTACGGTTGTTGAAGTAGTTGCATCCTGAACCTTTTGGGACACCCTTTCTTCAGCTTTGGGCACACGAAATTCATACGTGTCCCTGATGTCCATGTAATCTATGATCACATCCATTCTCTGCACACATTTGCTGTCAGGCAAGGAATTGTCTTGCCATTGCCCAAATCTCTCAGCCCAGAAGTTGCATTGGCATAGAATTGATCTACATTGGAGGGGATGGTGAAATGCTGCTTCTTGTTGAAAAGTGGAAAAACTCCAGAGGCCTTCATCTTTCTAATCATCTCTTTTTCCAAGGAATATTGCATTAATTCTTCTTCCCTAATTTCCCAACCAAGAAGAAAGAAATGGGGATCTTACAAAAATACACCAAGTTAGATCCATAATTAGGAAGTCATAGTCACATGCGATTTAGGCACAAGTGCAATTTAGCAATAGTGCGGTTGAGAAATAGCATGCGGTTTAGATGGAATACGGTTTATATCATCATGAAAACAAGTAGCATAACATCCAACAGTCAGAGTAAATGAAAAACATCATGCTGTTTCTAACAATATCATTATGTGGTTTCAACTTGCGGTTTAACCATGCAATTTTACTTTATGGAAAACAAGTGGTTTCTAGTATGAAAATATGAGTTTTTAGAGATGAGATTCTAAGGTATGTCCAATGTAAAAATTGTTCTAAAATTTTCTAAGTATGAAAAATATGATTTAAGAATCATAAAATCCAACATATAGGGCATTTTCTGAAATTGATATGAACAGCATATGAATATACGAAAAACATGATGAACACCTATAAGTACCCAAATCTGGCTCATGCCTTCTGGTTAAGTTTCTCGACAATTCCCCAAACTTTTCTAAAGTTCAGGGGCAATTCTGGAACTTTTCCAAACCTTCCAAGGGGGAAGGACTTGCTAGGAATTAAAATTCCAAGTAGTCCCTCGCTGGAAAAGGGGTTTCTAGGCGCCACCTTGCATGGATCTAGAAGCAGGCTGAGTCACCAATGGATAACGCCGCACGGCTTCTTTTGCCAGAGGTTAATGCCGCACGGCTTCATTAGAAAACACAAATCAGCCTATAAATAGAGGCCTCCTCTATCCATTTTAATATACAATTTCAGGCACTGTTACTCTGCCAAAATCATCCCACGAATTTTCAGAAACCAAAACTCCCAAAAATCACCTCCCTCCTCCTTAAAACTCATCCAAAACCACTCCTACATTAGGAAAACCCCAAGGGAGATAGAGAGAACCACCATTGGTAACCTCTCCTTCCTTTCTCCTTGAAATATATTTATTATATTGTTATATTGTTTACTTGTTATTTGCTTTGCCTTTATTTGCCATTTAATGTGATATATTGCTATAAAGATCCTATCTTTTGTCATGTAGATATCATTTCCCCCCTTTCCCCTAACACAAATGATTCATGGAGAATCCATCCCAAGGATGAACAAGGGTCCACAAGTGGCTTGTTCTAGGGAGGATTCATCACATGATGATGTGAAGTATCTCTCTTTTACTACATTAAAATGTCATCTTTACTATTATAATGTCATCCCCTTCCCTTGGCCTTGCTTCCAAGGATTTTCCACCTCATAAGGTTCTTAAAGGACATAGGAAAGCCTCAAAGGTCTTCCCTTTACATTCATAGCTTTAGTTCCCATAGTGTTCATTACACTTGTTTCCATAAAAATGCAATCTTTACTTTCCAATGCAACTCCCCCATGTCCCTCGTGGTTGGATCACTCTCCAAGGATTGTCTAGTGACCTTCTTAAGGCACGAAAGACATAGGATGAGTATAAAGATCCAATATTTATACCCCTCCCCTTTGTCCCTTTGGTACTTGAAGCATCCCGTGGGGAGGATCGGTGTAAAGGTCTCATCTTTACATCATTTCCTTCACTAAAAATGTCATAGCTGAAGTCCCTTTAGAAGTGGACGAACCTTAGCCCCTACATCTCCGATCATCACTTGAGACGAGCATAAATGTCCCTACTAAGCTCAAATCATCTCAAGATGTAGGATTTATGGGCAAAAGGCTCTTCCTTTCTAAAGAGTCTCATTCTTGGACTATAAAAAGGTGTCCCTCTCTCTCGATCACATAAATACCTAGTCCTGAAGAATGTTGGTTTAAAACACACCAAGGCTTTTAAGCCTAATATGGTTGATTATACCAACGGGAGGGTAGAAAGGTCACTTAATGATGATCATAAATCCAAGATGAGCACGGGATCAAAATCTCGAAGACATCAAATCCAAGGAATCCCGAGCGATAACCAACTCAAATGGTTTATACGTCCGGAAGATAACTTGGCACATTCCTTCCCCTTTTCCAAAATCACATCTCACACACGAACACACAAAACAAGCACAAAAATTGGATCTAGGAAGACTTGCCTTTGGCAAGGCTCCTTGGGTGAACGCCAAACGTTCTTCCCAAGGAGTAACTTAACCTCCGGACCCTATTCCTTTTTTTCAAAGTTTTGAGTAAATCAAAATGGAGTGGCGACTCCATTTTTCAATAAATCGGATGTCTTCAAACTGAGGTGAAGGGATGACCCTATATAAAAAACACGGTTCACATCCGCGATTTGGGCCCACATTCACAGTTTGGCGACTCCGCTGGGGATATGTAAATGTTTCCAAACTTCTTTTCTCATAAGATGCATTGGAAATGTTTACGAGGGTTAGCCTTCCATCGCGGATCCAATCTGTGTGCTTGTTTTTCTTTTCTTATTTTGCATGCATCTTGGTTTTTGGGATTGTGCATAATCTGAATAATGAACATGAATCATTCTGAAGCTGAAAATGTGCCAAAATATTCGGGGGAAAGCTTGACACTGGAAATGAAAAAATTTGGAACTGGAAAAGCTTGGATCCGGCCAGTAGCGGTTTGATCTGCCTGGATCATAGCCGGACGGCTTCTTTTGGCAGTTCCACCAGGACACTTTCTGAGGTTAATCTGGCAGCTTTGGCAGCTTGGGGCTATTCAGTTCCAAGACTGACCGGGCTCCAGAATATTTACGTGCTTACTTGTTGCATTTTCCCCCGTCCCGAAAAAAAAACATTCCTTTAAAACACATTTCTGAAAATCTCTGTTTTAACTCAAAAAGGAATATTTTTAGGAGGCCACACACTATGCGCACCATATATATCCTGTACAATTTGAAAGCACGTCTTTTTAACCCAGGATGGTTGTTCAGCTGCAGTCACGGACAGTGTTACGACGCTCCCGTGCGCGCACGGAATCATCCCAAACTCCCCATGGCAGCCAGTGTCGACCAATGCACTAGTCCGTGATACACTTTTAAAACCGTGACTTTTTGGTTGATTTTTGGTCTAGACTGTGTCATATAGCCTCATTGCATACCCCCATAAAGGTCAAACCCTAGCCCATGCCGAAAGTCAAGATTCTTCGCGCAAGCGGAACTCTGCCGAAATTCCGCCAAGGAAAAATTGGCAGAATCTTGACTCCAGCATTGACTTCGACTTTGACCTGCACGGGATACGTAAGAGTCAAGCCCGAGTCCATGCGAAAAATCAAGATCTTTCGCGCAAGAGAAACTCTGCCGAAATTCCGCCAAGGAAAAATTGGCAAGATCTTGACCCGACATTGACTTTGACTTTGACTTGCACAACGTATACAACAACGCTCAATGTGATGCCGTGTCATTCGTATTTTACCGTCTGACCCATGCCTATTATTTTCCATGGACAATGCCAAAGTCAAGACGTCTATCGCGCAAGTGAAACTCTGCCGAAATTTTGTTGAGGCCAAAAGACGAGACTTTCCCGGCATTGTCTTAACTATAATCCGCATTGCTCATACATTAAAAGTTCCTATGACCCACTAGACCCTAGGACCGTTCTTCTCTCTCGGTCGGTGGGATCCGCATGCCCTATAGGACCCTCACCCGGGGCTGTCCACCCTGGGAGGTCAAAATACAGGTGGAAAACGAGGGGCTTATAGACGTAGTGACGGAACCTACTGATCCAGGATCTAGAGTAGTTGCGAAAAAGAAGGGCACCCCCCTTTTCCAACCAAATAGAAATAAATAAAAGACGATGTTTTAAGTAAACTGGAAGATTCCTAATTGCATATTACTTGAGCTTTCAGCCTAAACACCTACTCCCGAGTCTAAACCTTGCCTATCCCTTTCCCTCAGCGAGAAAGAAGTGGGTGAGAATACCGGGTCAGTGGCTTGTTAGTGCAGAAGTCTCAGATAGTTCGCCATAATCGTCAGTTTCGTCAGCCCAGAGAGTCAGAATGGCAGATTTGACAGAAAACAGCAGTGGTTTGGGTAACCCGATGACTAGGGAGGAAGAGTTAGCCTTAGCCTTGGAAAACAGTCGTAAGGTCCATGAGGAACAGCAAGCCATGCTTATCGATGCGCTCCGTCGTCATGGGGTCCAGATAGTGGTCGAAGCCAATGGTTCCTTGGTCATGGTAGAAGATGAGACTCCAGAAGCAGCAATTTCAGCTCCTCCATCCTATAACCAATGCCCTCCTCCATCCACATATGATCCATTACCAAGGACTACCTTTTTTCAGTCCTTTCCAACATCCCAGGCCATCAGGGCTCCAACACCCTTGCCTCCTTAGATAAGACCCAACTTTGTTCCCTACCAACAGAGAACAAATGCCACAGCCACCCCAGTCACTCAGTCTCTGCATTATCCCATACAACAAAGCCTTAGTCCCAAAATAATTTGGGGTCGGCTAACATGAATCATCGTATGTCATCATTGTGCAAGAAAAGATGTAAGAAAAAAATAAGTTAGAAAAAGTAGGTAGGCAAAAATATAAAAAAAATAGAAGTTGAAAAAATAAGCAGAAAAAAATAAAAATAGTGATAAAAAGAATAAATATATAATAGATAGAGAATATGCAAATAATAATAATAATAGAAAAAATTAATAATAATAATAATAATAAATAAATAAATAAAATCAACCTTTACCCACATAAATTTTTTTTGCCCTTCACTTCGGCCTCTTCAACGCTATATTTTAATCTAATCCAATTAAATTCATATCATATTCAATCACCCAAATTCAAGTTTGTTTGGGTCTTTTCCTACCCCTCACCATCTTATCACTTCTCCACTTTTCAGGCCTCCGATAACTGGTGCATCACTCGTTCTCCGTGTCAGTTGATCAAACCACTTTAGACGATTCTCCCTCATTTTATGCTCAATAGGCGCAACTCCTACTTTAACCATGATCACCTCATTCCTCAATCAATCATTCCCACACATCCATCGCAGTATACGCATTTCCGCTACATTAATCTTATGAACGTGACACTATTTTCACGGCCGAACATTTAATTCCATAAAGCCGTGTCGACCTAATTGTCGTGCGGTAGATTTTTCCCTTTAATCTATGTGGCATGTCGGGATCACATAGAAACCCTGTGCCACTCTTTCACTTCAATCAACCTACTTTAATCCTATGAGCCACATTTCCATCAAATTCTCCATCATTTTGGATAATAGATCCAAGATAGCGAAAAAACTCAGAAACTTGGACAATCTTTCCATCGATTGTGATAACAGTGACTTGCTACTTTCAACTCTGCTAACTTTACACTCCAAATATTCAGTTTTACTTATGCTCAGTCTAAAATCTCGAGATTTTTAAGTGTGTCTGCACAACTCCAATTTACTTCCAACACCCTCTTTTGTTTCATCAATCAACACAATATCATCTGCAAATAATCTACACCATGGTATATCATCTTGGATTGATCTCGTCATTTTGTCCATTATCAGATCGAAGAGAAAGGGATTAAGTGCACAACTTTGATGCACTCCAATCGTAAAAGGAAACTCTTCTGTTTTTTCAACACTAGTCCGTACACTAGTACTAACTCCATTATACATGTCCTTAATAATATCAATATATTTCCTTGGCCAAAATATGATTAGCCCCCCAAAGTATACATCCATTCCCACTTTGCACCCTCGCGCGAATTTTGTCCCCGGGTGGCACCTTAACTAACTATGAATCCCACTTTTGCCCCCTCCCCCAAACGCCGTTAGAAATTTAACAAAATTTCGTCATGTGCATGTCATGTGAGGGCTATATTTGTCATTCTCATTTTAATTTTTTTTAATTATTTAATTTATCATTCTCCTTAAATAAATAAGTATTATTATATCAAAATAAAATAATACTCCCTCTGTCCCGCCCGAAAGGGCACAAATTTCCTTTTTGGGCGTCCCATTTGAAAGGGCACAACCCAAAAATGGAAGGTTTTTTATTACTTCTTTATTTGTGGGATCCACTCGTCATACTCTCACAATAAATATCCACTAACTATTCTCTACCCAACTTTCTCTTTCCTATATCACCTTTCACTCACAACATTTATTCCACTATATACTTTTTCTCTTTCCTACTTCACATTTCTTAATTCCCGGGCAAGGACACAAAAGTGCCCTTTCGGTCGGGATGGAGGGAGTATTTATTAATTTATTTTATAATCGAAGGTGATCCGGGTCTTCCCGGTGAACTTATCTCTAGCCTCTCCCCTCCAGCGCACCATAGCCGAAAAGGTAGCCGGATCACTCTGTTGGTTCCAGGAAAAGAACCCAATCACCTCACAGAACCAGACCTGCATGTCCAAAACATAAGGGTTATTTCCCTCATAAAAATCTCAAGACAGAAAAGTAAAAGAAAAAGAGAGAAAGTGAGAGTACCTCAAGAGCGAAAGAAAAGCAGTCCATAGAAGCAGCCTTATTTCGGCTGTACAAGTCCAAAGAAAAATAGAGCTCAGCCAATCCAGCCTCGCCTCAAGAGACCTCCCCAACCACATCCAGGTCCTCTAAAGAATTAAGCAGGCAAAGCATCGCCAATGTCCCAGAGTTCGCAAAAATGGTGACAGACATCATCAACCACAAGAAAGCTCTCGCGAGCTGGTGGGCAGTCACCTCGTTGGCTGCAAACTCATCCATGCACCTCAGAATCTCAACCTCAACCAACCTCGTCTCCATCCCGAGCCCCTTCTGACGGAGGTCCAAACCCACCAAAGCTCTGAACTCGGCCGCAAAAATGTGATCTCTCCAAGTCACAGGCCTACCAGTGAATCTCAAGCTAGTAATGGCAATAAAGTCGGCAGGAGTCACCGTGATCTCTCCCCAGCTAAGATGAAAGATGTGAGTAGTGTCCCACCAAAACTCTGAAATGGCCTAGACCAACCCCTTGCTATTAGAGGTCACATGAATGCCTCTACCAATAGCCTCGACAAAAGAGTGAAGGCAGTCGCCACCACCAGCTGCTTAGGATTCACGCCGTCCTTTTCGAAGTTGGGCATCCTGTCCCACAACTTCACTGCCACCTCTGCGGGTCGCCTCGACTTGATCTCCTGTAGGAAAGCACAGCAAAAGCCTGTTAGTCCATCATTTTTATCTCAAAAGCATGCATATATTCACAAAAAAGTGCACATGTTGTCAAAGAAAGCATTCATAAGAGATTTCTAGCATCATTTGTCTAGAACACGTGTCTTTCATCATTTGAAACACGTCACCTCGAGCACATGCTCTTCCAAACACAAAAATTCCAGTTTTGACAAAATATTTTGTATATAAGTTTTAATTTTTCAAGATGGCATGCATGAATCCTTTTCATCGTCCAAAATCTTGTTTTCCCATTCATGATCAGAAATTGACCTAGTTCTAGCCCATGCAAGAACTCCGTCACCTTTTAAACGTTATTTTTCTTACTTTATTTCAAAAAATGAGTCATTCTCATATATTTTTTCTCAAATAAATTGCACATGCATGTTTATTTATGTCCATATCCCCATAGGTTAATTATCAAATCCCTAAAAGCGTCAATAAAATCGCAAGAAAAATCCAAAAGTTCCCAAAAATCGGGTCAAGCCCTAAATCAATCAAAATTCAACCAAAATTGGCAAAATCAAGCAAATCAAGAATGCTTACCCCAATCGATTGAGGTTTCATCGATTTGTGCTCTCTCTTGCCGGGATAAAACTCGAAAGTAGGCATCGTGAAGTCGTATTTCTGCTTGGTCCGAACGAATTCCCTCTGCCTCATTCTCGCGGCTTGCGACAAGGTTCTACGCTTGTCGAGGCAAGATGTTCCCTCCTTGATCCATCTTGAGCAGTAGAAGCTTGGGATTTGAAGAATTTTCAGGTTTCTCTCTCTTTTCTCTCCTCTCTCCTCGGCAAAAACAAAGCAGCAATGGCGTCAATGCCCGTTCTTCTGCTGTTTAAATCAATTTGGTGAAACCAGGATTAAAGCCGTATGACTTCTTTTTCCCCATCTCACGCCGGGCGTCTACATTCGCTCTAAGCTGAATTTACACTTTTTCCCCTGGACTTTCCAATTAGGCAAATAATTCCCGTTATCTCCCAACGGAGTAACGTGGTTTCCCAAAAAATCTCCGTTATTTCTAAAATAGAATAATGTTTTCTTTCAAAACACCTCCGTTACTTCTGTTATAATGGAATAACGTCAGGCGACAACCTCCGAATTGTCAAAACTCAACTTTAGCTACCTCTATCTCCTCGATAGCGACGTAAGCTTTAGTTTCTCCAACTTTAGCTACCTCTATCTCCTCGATAGCGAAGTACGCTTTAGTTTTTCCAACTTTAGCTACCTCTATCTCCTCTATAGAGACGTAAGCTTTAATTTCTTAAGGTGACAGCCTCCATTAATTGTCAAATCAAATAAGGTGACAACCTCCATTAATTGTCAAATCAAATAAGGTGACTCCTCCATTAATCGTCAAAATCTCAAGGATCATAGACATGTTGCTAACTATCTAGTGAAACTTGAACTACGACCAAGGCTTGATTCCTCCGGGATACGCAGGTAGCCTTTCCTAAAGGTCCAGCCATTCGACCGCAGCAGTCACCCTTTTCCTTCATCATTCCTCAGTGGTGAGGCAGCCTTTCATAAAGGTCTAGTCATCCGACCACATTGATCACCCCTCTCATTCATCACTCCTCAGTGATGCATGAGCCTTTCTTAAAGGTCCAGCCATCCGACCATATTGGTCACCCCTTTCATTCATCGCTCTTTAGTGATGCATGAGCCTATCATAAAGGTCCAGCCATCCGACCACATTGGTCACCCCTTTCATTCATCACTCCTCAGTGATGCATGAGCCTTTCATAAAGGTCCAGCCATCCGACCATATTGGTCACTCCCTTCATTTGGCATATCCCCAGTAGGATCAATCATTTAACCTCCTAGGTCACTTCCTTTCCACCTTCATAGCAAGGGACCAGTTTTTCTTCGCTATTCCCCAGTGGACTCCGAACTACGATCACGGCTTGATTCCTCCGGGATACGAAGGTAGCCTACTTTAGGTTCAGCCAATTCGTCACATATGACACCCTTTCCCCAGTAGATTCCGAACTACGATCATGGCTTGATTCCTCCGGAATACGTAGGTAGCCTTCCAAAGGTTCAGCCACTCGACCTCCTTGGTCACCCAATCCCAATCCATCTCGGCAGTTCGCCAGATTGGATCATTTTTTATCGACAACCCCACTCGCCCTGCAAGTGACATTGCCGAGGGGCTTCTGTAAGTACCCAAATCTGGCTCATGCCTTTTGGTTAAGTTTCTCGGCAATTCCTCGAACTTTCCTAAAGTTCAGAGGCAATTCTGGAACTTTTCCAAACCTTCCAATGGGGGAAGGACTTGCTAGGAATTAAAATTCCAAGTAGTCCCTCGCTGGAAAGGGGTTTCTAGGCGCCACCTTGCATGGATCTAGAAGTAGGCTGAGTCACCAATGGATAACGCCGCATGGCTTCTTTTGCCAGAAGTTAATGTCGCACGACTTCATTAGGAAACTTAAATCATTCTTTAAATAGAGGCCTCCTTTACCCATTTTGATATACAATTTCAGGCACTGTTACTCTGCCAAAATCATCCCACGAATTTCCAGAAACAAAAACTCCCAAAAATCACCTCCCTCCTCCTTAAAACTCATCCAAAACCACTCCTACATTAGGAAAACCCCAAGGGAGATAGAGAGAACCACCATTGGTAACCTCTCCTTTCTTTCTCCTTGAAATATATTTATTATATTGTTATATTGTTTACTTGTTATTTGCTTTGCCTTTATTTGCCATTTAATGTGATATATTGCTATAAAGATCCTCTCTTTTGTCATGTAGATATCATTTCCCCCCTTTCCCCTAACACAAATGATTCAAGGAGAATCCATCCCAAGGATGATAAGGGTCCACAAGTGGCTTGTTCTAGGGAGGATTCATCACATGATGATGTGAAGTAGCTCTCTTTTACTACATAAAAATGTCATCTTTACTATTATAATGTCATCCCCTTCCCTTGACCTTGCTTCCAAGGATTGTCCACCTCATAAGGTTCTTAAAGGACATAGGAAAGCCTCAAAGGTCTTCCCTTTACATTCATAGATTTAGTTCCCATAGTGTTCATTACACTTGTTTCCATAAAAATGCAATGTTTACTTTCCAATGCAACTCCCCCATGTCCCTCACGGTTGGATCACTCTCCAAGGATTGTCTAGTAACCTTCTTAAGGCACAAAAGACATAGGATGAGTATAAAGATACAATCTTTATATCCCTCCCCTTAGTCCCTTTGGTACTTGAAGCATCCCGTGGGGTGGATCGGTGTAAAGGTCTCATCTTTACATCGTTTCCTCCACTAAAAATGCCATAGTTGAAGTCCCTTTAGAAGTGGACGAACCTTAGCCCCTACATCTCCGATTATCACTTGAGACGAGCATAAATGTCCCTACTAAGCTCAAATCTTCTCAAGATGTAGGATTGATGGGCAAAAGGCTCTTCCTTTCTAAAGAGTCTCATTCTTGGACTATAAAAAGGTGTTCGTCTCTCTCGATCACATATAGACCTAGTCCCAAAGAACGTTGGTTTAAAGCACACCAAGGTTTTTAAGCCTAATATGGTTGATTATACCAATGGGAGGGTAGAAAGTTCACTTAATGATGATCATAAGTCGAAGATGAGCACGGGATCAAATTCCCGAACACATCAAATCTAAGGAATCCCGAGCGATAACCAACTCAAATGGTTTATACGTTCGAAAGATAACTTGGCACATTCCCTCCCCTTTTCTAAAATCACATCTCACACACGAACACACAAAACAAGCACAAAAATCGGATCTAGGAAGACTTGCCTTTGGCAAGGCTCCTTGGGTGAACGCCAAACGTTCTTCCCAAGGAGTAACTTAACCTCCGGACCCTATTCCTTTTTTTCTAAGTTTTGAGGAAATCAAAATGGCATGGAGACTCCATTTTTTAATAAACCAGATGTCTTCAAACTGAGGTGAAGCGGTGACCCTATATAAAAAACACGGTTCACATCCGCGATTTGGGCCCACATTCACAACACCAAAAACAAAGACAGGATAAATTTCACCAAAATCATCATATAATATGTCAAAATGATCCTTAAAAGGTATAGAACAACAATATGAATTCAAAAACATAACCTTTGTCCAGAATAATCATGAAAACATGAAAAACAGAAAGTGGGTTTCGAAAACCCCAAAAACTGTAAATCCTAAAATTAGTAGCCTAGACATGTATAAATCATTAAATAAACTTCAAACTTAGAATCAATGAAGTAATACGAGAAAAACCCAATATAAATCAGTCAAAATGATTAAGAAATGAAGATTTAATCAACCAAAACTCATTTAAGCAGACGAAGGGTTTCATACATGTTTATTCATAGCATTTTTTGCATAAATTAAGCATTAAGAGTTAGAAACATACCATGTCGTTGAATGATTTCTTAGGAACTTTAGGAACTCTAGGGAATTTGGGAACTGCAGGTGCTCTTGTTCTTTTTGTTGCCATGGATTCTTAGTTTAACAAGTGAGAGAGTATAGAGAGAGAAAGTGTATGTAAGACAAATAGGACGTACTGTTGACAGAGAGTTGGCAGAAAGAGAAAAACAGTAGCATGAAAATGGTTATAGACGGTGGCTCTTGGGTGGCATGAAAATAAGAGATGAAGGTTCCACTATCCCACCACTAAATGAACCACTTTAATTGTACCACCCTTTCACCTCCTTCACCTAGCCCCATGACGACTGACGTCAAGGATTTAAGAAAAATATTCCTTTAGCATTAAATACATTTAAATTTTAATATAACATGGGAAAATAATTGAGAAAGTATCCTTATACAATTAATTTGTCTCAAAAAAGACAAGGAACAAATAATAAATATAGAAAACTTACCTGGGTTCACGTGGCATGCAGTTTGATATAATAAACAAAAACAATATATATTTTTTTAAGTAATGAAAATATCAAACCACATGCTGAATCTTCTTCAAAGCTAAGAAATGAAAAACGTTGAAGTTTTTCTAAGTGTTGGAACGCGGTTTGGGATCATGAGGTATTGATGCATGCGTTTGAGTACACGTGGTTGAGTGCATGCTGTTGGTTACTCACGGTTTCAACAGGGGTGAGGTTTTGAAACCTCAACAAGACTTTGACCTAAACAACATACTTAACACACAAATTAGTAACAAAAAGCATATGAACTTATTTAAGTTCAAGCATACCCATTTCTCCTGTAAAAATGTAAACCTCTTGGAGACAAGAGCTTTTATTAGGATGTCAGCAATTTGATTTTCTATCCCAACATGCTCTAAATGGATCTTCCCCATTTCCACATGTTATTTGAGCAAATGATAATTGATGTCTAAGTGTTTGATTTTTGAGTGCATGACAGAGTTGTTCGAGACTGAATTGTTGAGGTATTGTCACACATCATTGAGCAATTTTCTTCATTGATTTCATAGTCCACCAACTGTTTCTTCATCCAAATTATTTGACAACAACACCTTTGATAGTTGAAACAGAAACTGAGGCTTGCTTTTTACTGGCCCAAGCAACTAGTATATTTTCAAGAAAGTGACATGTTTCACTAGTGCTTTTCCTCTCTATGATACAAGCTGCATAATCTGCATCTGAATAACCTACAAGTTCGGAATTCGAATCTTTGGAATACCAAAGTCCAAGATTAGTAGTTCCAGAGAGATAGCCGATTATACGCTTGACCACACTTAAATGTGCTTCTATAGGATTAGCTTGATAACGAGCACAAACGCAAACAGTAAACATAATGTGTGGTCTACTAGCAGTTAAGTAAAGTAATGAGCCAATCATACCTCGATATAAGGTTTGATCAACCTTTTTACCTTTCAAGTCTTTATCAAGTTTATTGCCAGTAGTCATGGGAGTATCATATGATTTAGCATTTTCAAGTCCAAACTTCTTGATTAACTCCTTTGTGTATTTGTCTTGGTTGAGGAAGATTCCTTCATCAAATTTTTTGATTTGAAGCCCAAGGAAGAATGTCAATTCTCCTGTCATGCTCATCTCAAACTTGCTTTTCATTAGCTTTTCAAAACCCTTAAACAATAATTCATTAGTAGAGCCAAGAATAATATCATCAACATATATTTGAAGAAGTAAGAAATGATTATTATATTTAGCAATGAATAGAGTTGTATCGATTTTACCGCGTTTGAAGCCTTTTTCTAGAAGAAATTTTGATAGAGTTTCATACCATGCCCTTGGATCTTGCTTGAGTCCATACAAAGTCTTTTGAAGTTTGTAGACATGATTTGGAAATTTTCAATTTTCAAATCCAGGAGGTTTAGCCACATACACGGTTTCTTGATGTTCACCGTTGAGGAAAGCACTCTTAACGTCCATTTGATAAAGCTTGAAATGTTTATAAGTTGCATAGGCCAAGAAATTTCTGAATGCTTCAAGTGTTGCAACTAGAGAAAAAGTTTAATCGTAGTCAATTCCTTATTCTTGCTTATATCATTTTGCAACCAACCTTGCTTTGTTTCTGGTGATGCTCCATTCTCATCTATCTTGTTTCTACATACCCATTTTGTACCTATAACTCCTTGATCATGAGGTTTAGGAACTAATGTCAAAACCTTTCATCTTTCAAACTTGTTGAGTTCTTCTTAAATAGCAACAACCCAACTTGAATCTTGGAGTACTTCATCAACTTTCTTGGGTTCAATTTGAGATAAGAGAGAAGTATGATCATCGTAGTTTGATCTCCTTATTTGAACTCCAGAAAATAAATCACAAATGACATTTGAAAGAGGGCGATGACCGACTTCACAAACATCAGGGGGTAAATCTAGTTGAACAGAGGTTTGCTGAAGATCTTCTGTTGGTACATCGTCAGATCCTTCAATGAAGTCATTAAATGTAACATGTGTGGTTTAGAAAGGCCTTTGACTTGTAGGTTTTTGAGTTGACGAAGAGGTTCAATATGCTGAATGGGTGAATTCTCATCTAAATCTTTCCTTGTAGTTGAATCTGGAGTTGGAATTTTAGATGCGATTTCAAAATTATCCGAGTGAGGTTCAGTTGAGGTTGAAGGATTTCCTTGAGTTGAGTGATTTTGAGGTTCATGATTTGGCTCAGGTGAGGTTTTAGAAGTTTCACCTGTTTCATTAGACTCAATAAAAATCATCAGCAACATTTGGAGTCAGATGTGGCTCAATGAGAGAATGTTCATCAAAAGTAACATGGACATATTCTACTATCTTTAAACTAGTTTATTAAAAACATGTAAAGCTTTAGAATGTTTAGCATACCCAACAAAAATACCTTCATCAGCATTAGCACCAAATTTACCTCTATTTTCTCTTCCATTATAGAAGATAAAGCATTTGAAGCCAAAGATTTTGAAAAAGGCAATATTGGGGGTTCTTCCTCTCCAAAGATCATAAAGAGTTTTGTTGTAGGTTTTGTTGATGAGGGAGCGGTTTTGAGTGAAGCATGGTGTGTTGACTGCTTCAGCCCAAAAATATTGAGGAAACTTGGCTTAAAAAATCATTGTCTTTCCAGCATCAATCAACAACCTGTTTTTCTTTACACAACCCCATTTTGTTGTGGAACACCAGCAGTAGAGAAATTGTGATCAATTCCAAGGTCATCACAATATTGAGCAACACCGTTGTTTTTGAATTATGTTCCATTATCAGACCTTACTCTAACGATGTCATCTTCTTTTTGGGTTTGGAGCCGTCTAAAGAGTGAGGTAAAAATTTCATAGCAATCATCCTTTGTGAACATCATTTCTACCCACGTATATCTTGAGTAATCATCCACTACTACTAAAGTATATCTATTTCCTCCAATGCTATTAGTGGTGACGGGTCCAAACAAATTAATGTGGAGTAGTTGTAAACATCTAGAAGTTGATGGAGCGGTATTGCTGGTGAAAGACGAAGTAGTTTGTTTACTAAGTTGACAGGCACAACACTTTTTAGCATGATGATCAGCCACATTGGGTAAACCGTGAACGATGTTTTCCCTTCCAATTTTTGCAAGAATCAAGTGACTCAAACATTTATGTCGTAGCAAACTATTTTCGCTCAAATTTTTAGCTACAAAATAGAGATTAGTAATACTACATGTAGAATTTAAATCAATAATGTAAATATTACTCTTATGAATCCCTATGAGTAATGTGACTCTGGAAATGCCTTCTTTGATAAAACAATTTGAAAAAGTCAAGTTACAGTGCATTCCTTTATCACAGAATTGAGAAATTGATAGGAGGTTGTGCTTGAATCCTTCAACAAGTGAAACCTTCTCAATGGTGAGGTTTCCTCTTCCTATTGTTTCATAGCCAATTGTTTTTCCTTTGTTGATGTCACCAAAGGTTACAGATGGACCGCTTGCTTCAATGAAGTTTTACAATAATGATATATCTTCAGTCATGTGTCTTGAGCATCCCTTGTCAAGATACCATTCATTTGATTTTGCCTTATAGTGACCAGCCATTAAGCAGAGGACCTGAAAAATAAACATTTAAAAATGAGGTCCCCTTTATTCTTTTGGGTCCTGAGGTTAACATCTTTTGATAACCCACACCTGTTTGATAGAAGGAGGATTATGTTTTCTGACATTAGTTGTGAACCTCAAAAGGAATTCTACAGCCTTGTGAACAGAACCATCGCACAAAGTGCAGTGATGAAAGCTGTAAGCAAACTGAGTTTTAACATTCTCTTTATTTTTCTTAGGATCAACATTTGTTTTTGGGACAGAGGTTTTGGCCTTGACGAAATTAGTCATTTCAAATTGTCACCAGTTTGGAATCCCAAGCCTTCTTTGTCACTACTAGAATTTTTGGATTCAAGAATTTGATCCATGGTAACACAAGATTTTGTCAACTCATCAATAGCGTTTTATAGGTCATTGTTTTGAGCAACCAAGTCTTCATTTCTAATTTGAAGTGTAGCAACCTTGGTTTCCAGAGTGAGGTTTAGTTCAATAAAAGGATACATGCTTTTGACATGGTCCTTCAGACCTCAATAGAGTTTTTTCCGTTTTAAGCTGAGTAATTTCATCGGTTGCTAAAGAAAATGCTTTCTTAGCATTTTCAAATTTTTGGATCATCGCTTCAGCTTTCTTGAACATCTCTACATGATCCAAGTGAGAGACCTCTTCCACCTTTTTCAAATGTTTTGGAGTTGAAATTTTTTTTGAAGGTGTTTCATTTTTAGATGGAAAAATGGGACAAGAGTAAGAACTATTTCCAATCTTATAACTGGGAGTGAGTTTCACATCTGTATAGTCCTCACTACTGACCCTAGACTTGGTTTTTTTAGGAGCAACCTCTTCCTTCTTGTCAAGCCACTCGACTAATTCATTATCGGAATCATCAGAAGCATCCTTGACAACAAGGCAGAGATTAACCTCTTCGGTTTTATCTTCGTTACCTTCATCAGAATCAGTTTCAAACCAAGTAGCTAACTCTTTTGAATTCTCTTATTCAGCAACCCTTCCCTTACGACGAGAAAATTTTGCAGGGGAGGTTTTCGTTTTAAATTATTCAAATCTTGGTTGTGGGCACTCAGAAGCAAAGTGACCAGGCTTTCTACAGTTGTCGCAGACGAGGTCACTCTTTTTCTTTGTATCGGCAACTTTAGAAAAAGTTGCTGGAGGTTTGCCTTTTGAAAATGGTTTTGAGGT
Source organism: Adenophora triphylla var. japonica (assembly GCA_022495995.1). Lineage (NCBI taxonomy): Eukaryota > Viridiplantae > Streptophyta > Magnoliopsida > Asterales > Campanulaceae > Adenophora > Adenophora triphylla. The sequence goes on along the minus strand of JAFEMH010008097.1, from coordinate 13,952 downwards.
TTTTTGAAAATTTTGAAGCTTTTTACAAACATGGAAAATTCATCATCATCCATATCGATGAGTGATTAGGTTGAAATAGAGAAATCTGAGGTTTGCTTAGATGAAGAAGGTTTCTCCACATGTTCAACGACAGACATAGAAAGTGCTTAGACTTTACCTTTAACCTCTTCAATATAATCCATCTTAAGTTCATGGACTTTAAGATTTACATACAAGTTACTTAGAGTCCAAGTATTCAAATCTTTAAAGTCCACAAGAGAAGTGGCTTTGTTAGCCCATCTAGAACCCAAGGCAACAAGAAATGTCATATTGATTTTTTTGTCAGTTAAAACATTATCGAGAGATAGACAAAAATTTACTACCTCAACAAAGCGATCATAAGTTCGACGCAAGGTTTCGTTGGGTTTCCTGTTGAAGTTGTTGTATCTTCTTTCAACAGCAAATTTCTTATTTTCCTTGCAGAGATCAACTCCTTCAAGGTAGCTTTCAATTGCATCTCACATCTCTTTTGTGATTTTGCATTTCATGACCTTTTGAAGAGTTGAGACAGTCAAAGTTCCGGTGATGATATGTCTAGCATTGTTGTACAAATCAACTAATCTCTTTTCTTCATCAGTCCACTCAGCTTTCAGATTCTTGACTTCTGGAGTGGCAGTGTTGGTGGCAGGATTGGTGTTGGCCTTCATGGGAACAAATGGGCCATTGATCACTCAGTCCACCAACATCTCATCAGTAGTTTCCAAATGATTTAACATTCGAGTCTTACAAATGTCAAAGTGGTGTTCATCCAGTAAAGGAATGTGTTAATCATTGTCATGGTTTTTGAGTTTGTCATGACGAATCGGCACCCATGCTGATAAGCATGAAAAACAAAAATAGATATATAAAGGTGTCTACTTTAATACCACTTGTTGGTCCCAAAGGAGGCTACAAGGGTAAAAAATAGCTAGAGGGGAGGTAAATAGGTGTTTCAATTTTTTCAACCCTTTTTGCAAATAAAACTCTTGCTTATAAAACCACCATTACAATGTATCAAAACCGCAAATGAGGTTTGTAAAATGCACCGCAGAATTTATAAGTAACAAAGTGAGGTTTGATAGTGCGGTTTAGAAAATGATTAAAGTGAGGTTTGACAATGATTAACCTTACACACAATTCACAAATATGGTAAACCTATTAAGATCAAACAGATATGTGAAGTTTGACAATGATTAATCGTAAATGATCTACGTCCACTACCAAGATGGTTAATCTTGGATTTTCTAACTAGTAGAATTTATATTAGATGATGAGAGTGATTACAAGGTTACAAGAATCAAAATCAAATCTAAAATCTAAACAATGAATCAAATCCTATACTATAACCGGTGTATCTCAAATGATTTAATCAAGTGAGGTGTGTGTGTGATTATCAAGATTCAAGGTTCTTTAGATCTGTATGATTTAGAGCATAATAAATCTGAAGTGTTACAAAGGCATGAATTTCTAGGCTTGGAAATTTGTTTTTGAAGCTATGAAAGTTTGAAGATGAAGATTCAAATAATTATGGAAATCTGGAAATTTCTTCAAATGTTCAAAGGACTCTCTTAAATGGATATTCTCAATCAAGCTTCAAATGATGAAGATTAGGGGTATTTATACCCATCCACCAAAAAGTAGCCATTTGGAACAGCTGTAGCAAGTACAGTGCTGGCGAGGTCTGATTGCATTACGTGTCCAATTTTGTCCTTTTGTAGAGAAGTTGTTGATGAGGTTGTACGAACCTCACACGACATTCGGGAATGAAGGACACCTATCACCTTTTTGAATTATTTTAAACTCTCAGTGACTGTTAGATACGTTGATTGAAACTATAGTTAACTCAACGTTGTTGTCGGGATCAATCAATATAATGTGGGCCATTTCTTCAAGTCTTCAATCATTGAATGAGGTTGGTGATATGCGGTTTTATTATGTGCGGTCTCACAGATGAGGTTTGCCTTGCGGTTTGCATAGTGCGGTTTCAAGTTGAGGTTTGCACAAGCGGTTTGCTTAATGCAGTTTTATTCATGAGGTTTTAACTAGCACTGCAGTTTTGTATGACTTCAAAACCTCTTGACTTGAAACCTCATGTGTAATGAATTTGTGCCAGTACTCAAGCCTAAATAATCCTATTCTATAAGTTGGACTTGTACTAAAAAATTGAAGTCTAAGCTTCATTACATATGGGCCTAAAGTCCAGAAAATATAGATGGTATCACAAATTAAATCTAAAGAAAGGAGGGTTAAAGTGTGCGTACCCAATAATCTCCATTGAAGCTCTCATAGAAAGTATATAGACACGCAAAAAAGTGCCCCAAACCTGTCTGGTTCACCAAGTCTTGCACCTCCTGCGGCAGCCTATTCCATACCACGCTGAAACTACCTCGATCCGCATGCGCAAAACCGCATGGGAAGTTTTGAATCATCTAAAGTGGGACGGATAAATAGTGTAAAGTGTCGCCACACTGTTTTTGAAAGCCAAAACATTAAAAAAAGGCTATTTTAATGAAATTCTGAGTTTGTAGGTCAATTTAAATCTTGGGAAGAGATTATTAGTGCTCACCCAAGGTGACTCATCTAAGTTAGTGTTCTAACCTTTCAAAATTTATGTATGTGTGTGTGTGTTTGTTTTAGGTTAAGATGAATAAGGTTTTGAAATGTGCACTTTCTGGAAATCAGTATAGAACATGATGATGCAGATAAATGGAAAATGGGTTGAAAAATGAAGGAAAAACTGAAAAAACTTGAGCAGAGACGGAAGAGGCCGGATGGCCCACAAAAGAGGTTGTACGGGCTCTTATGTTATTTACATATTTTTGACAACTTTATGGTTTGACGTTCTAGAGATCCAAATAGAAACTGGATTCTGCAGAAATCAAGTAGATTATGTCTCAAATGGAAAACTATAAAATGTAAAAGGGATTTACATCAACATCATGGCCTCAATCCCTAAGGAACATCTTGGTATCAAATCAATGGTGATGTTTACTCCTTGGGAGAAAAACCAATTTGTATCATTGTAAATAAAGGAAGAAAGATATATAAGCAAATACAAGAGATTTATACTAAGACATTTAAATAAAGGCTAGAAAATTGGACTGAACATGAAGAAACTACAGAAACTGCCACAGGTGCAAAAGAGGTCGGACGACCATCAAAAGGGGTCGTGCGAACCCTTGTACTGTTTAACTTTTTTAATAGTTTCTTAATCTGAATCTGCAGAGGTCCAAGCTGGATATGAAAATATGCAGAATCTATGCTAAAATAGAAACTGTAAAGACTTCGCAAGAGATCAACATTCGACCTTCTGGAATATATCACATTAATTCTAAGGCTTCATTCCTCAAGCATACTAGAATAGTTGTATGCTTTCCTAGGGAGAGAGCTCAAGTGGTATCATGTGTGATTTGACAATAAGAATAGAATTAACTAAAATGTATAGATAAATTTACATTTAATCAACTATATATTTCAAAAAATAATACGAATTGGAAGTAGCAATAGAGAGTTTTAGAGATTCAAGTAAGTGAAGTAGAGTTTACCAATGGTGGTTCACTTCTTTCTTCTTTGGTTGGTTTGGTAGCTTCATATTTTCCCCTAAGGTTGCTAAAAGGATCAAAAGTCCTCAAAATGATGGGGGAAAGGTTTGATTTATAAGTACTTCCTTTTACAAAAGGGGCCGGATGGCCTGGTCAGGAAGGGCCACATGGCCTTCTTTGCCTTAACCGCCTCAAAATCCTCTAGATCCATCCTCCAGCTGTCAAGATAAGATTTTTTTTCTTCATATTTTTAGTATTCTAGCGATTTCCTTTAGATGGTTATTATGCTAAAACGACCCTCCATCACTTAGAACGTCAAATTAATGCCCTGAAGGCCCCAGAACTTCCAACATTTTTTCTATAGTCCCTAAAAGTCATTCTTATGCACTTTTGGTTATGGGCGATCCAGTTTGGGGTAGTTATAGAGCCTCTCGCAACATTACATACGGAGGAACTAGGGTTGACGATAAAAATAAGAATCCCAAGATGGGATAGAAACAGACTAGGAAAAGTCATAAAAAATGGGGTGACCAGAGTGGTGGGATGGATGGACCTGTATAAAGTATTACTACGTATTGATGGATGTGTTTTCACCCATCCAAATGATATATCTTTACAACTATTTGATTCTCAACCTTGGGTGTTTTAAATGAGTTTTGAGAGTTTATAAGTACAGGGAATAGAAGGAGAATGTCACGTATTATGATCGTAATGAGTACAATAAGGATCGATCAAGAGCGGAGCAAAAAAGGAGGAAAGATTAGAAATAACAGAAGGACAATGAGGTTATGACTCAGAGCAACCAATACCAATTTAAATAACACATTGATAGATTTCTAACGATATATGGCACATCCATATCGGAGTCCGTATGAAAAAGTTATGACCTCCAAAAGTTTGCCAAAGAAGGTACCGCAAAGCACGAATGAGGGATCCCACACACATGCAAAGAGGGCGGCCGCACAAACTCCCAAAAAACTTGGGCGGACATATACCCTCATTTTAGGCGGTCGCCCACCCCCTCCGTCCAGCAAGTTCAGTTTTCCAATTTCAGCTAGGATTTGACGATTGTTTCCTAATTTTCGACACCTTCTTCTCCCATTTATAAATAGTACACCCCAGCCACATTTTTGAGAATATTTTATGCTTTTATTCCCTCTTTCAAGTTTTAACAATGCTTCAGTTTTTTAAATGAAGATTCAATTCAAGTTTTTAGTCATTCAATTGAAGATGCGTTGATGTTTATCATGAATATGAGCGGCTAATCTCATTTTATCTACGAAGTGGAGGTAATATGTATCAATCCTTTATGTTTTAATTAATATTGCAATCTATCAAAGTTTGGGTTCATCAAAAGTATTCTTAATCTAAGTTTTCTAGCTACAATCACATGTATTGATGTGATAGGATTTTTAACTAAATTTGTGTGTGGTGATTGTCAAGTGATTGCTTGATCCATACAAACTCAAACTTTTGAATGAATATAATCTAGGTTTTGACAAGTGATTGCAATGCACAATTGTAGGTTATTTATTCCTAGATATTTAAAGGGTTCTTTAATATTATGTGGACTTTGCAGAATATATAATATTTGGAGAACACTAAATTGTGAAAGTGTGAACATCCTTTACAAAAGAGAATGAACCTCCAACAATGATTGATTGTATGATTAATTTGCATATTGGTGAGATATTATACACTAGTACAGATTTGAGCTTAGATAGCGCTTTTTTTTTAGCTTAGATAGCGCTTATAAGCGCTATCTAAGCTAGCGCTATGCAAGTTAGCATAGCGCTTTTGTAAGCGCTATCTAAGCTCCCAAGCTTAGATAGCGCTTTTAAAAAGCGCTATCTAAGCATAGACGTGTCCATTTTATAAACCGAACCGGCCAACCGGGAGGTTGAAAACCGGCCAAAACCGGTCAAAACCGGTCAACGACGGTTAACCGGAACCGGCTAACCGAAACCGGTAATTGGCCGGTTCGGTTAAGGTTTGAAATTTTGAAAACCGGCCAACCGCTTAACCGCCGGCTTTTGGCTTGCTCGTCCGGAGTCATATGAGTTGCTCGGCCGAGCATAACCTTCCAAGAGTGTTAATTTCCAATAACGGTCATGTGCTCTGGCCGAGTCATATGAGTTGCTCGGCCGAGCGTAACGCGTAACTCATTCCAACGGCTACTTTTTCAAACTAGCCGTTATGTTCACCACCACCACCATCACCCCCACCACCACCACTACTACTACCAGTACCACCACCACCACCACTACTACCACTACTACTAGTACTACCACTCCTACTAGTCTACACCACCACCATCACCACCACCACCACTACCACCACCACTACTACCACCTCACTACCACCACCACCACCACTACTACTACTACCACTACTACTACTATCACCACTACTACTACCGCTACTACTACCACTCCTACCAATACCACTACTACCGCCTACACCACCACCATCACCACCACCACCACTACTACTACCACTACTACTACTACAACCATCACTACTACCGCTACCACTACCACTCCTATCTCTACCACTCCTACCAATACCACTACTACTAGTCTACACCACCACCATCACCACCAACACCACTACTACTACCACTACTACTACTACCACCACCACTACTACCGCTACCTACCACTACCACTACTATCGGTCTACATCACCAACATCACCATTCACCACCACCACAACTACTATTACCACTACTACTACTACCACCACTACCACTACCGCTACTACCACCACTACTACTACCACTCCTACCGGCTACCACTACCACTCCTATCAATACCACTAGGTCCAGGTCCACTACTACCAATCCTACCACCACTACTCCTACCAATACCCTCGTTGTAATTGTATTTTAATTAATAAAATTTAAGGGTACCGTCGCTTTTTCTTTTATATACTTCCGTTTCTTTTAAAAAGTTAAGTTTTATTTCTTTCAAAATTCATAACTTTTTTTATAAACCTTTTTTCAAAAAATGTATGTAGATAACTTAAGTTTAAAATAGTCTTATATATTCAAAAAAAAATTGAAAAAAATTAAAAGTTAACTTTTTTCAAAAAACCGTTAACTTTCATTTCTTTAAAAATTCATAACTTTTTTTATAAACCTTTTTGTAAAAAATGTATGTAGTAAACTTAAGTTTAAAATAGTCTTATCTATCCAAAAAAAATAAAAGTTAACTTTTTTCAAAAAACCGTTAAAAAAATTAACTGAAAAATGATATGCTCGGCCGAGCAACACCAAAGACTCGGCCGAGCAACCCTCAACCCCTAAACCCTAAAAGGGTTGCTCGGCCGAGCAACACCAAAGACTCGGCCGAGCATATCCAAACCGTCAAACCGGAGGTTAACCGGATAACCGTTAAAACCGTAAACCGCCTAAACCGTAACCGGTTGAGCCGGTTAGGCGGTTCGGTTCCGGTTTGGATTTTGGGGCTTAAAAACCGCCGGTTGAAAACCGGCTAACCGGCGGTTTTCACAACCGGCCACGTCTATCTAAGCACTTTTTTTATTTTGAAAAAAATCAACTTACATAGCGTTTTTTATGCGCTAAATAAGCTCACGAACTTAGATAACGCTTTTAAAAAGCGCTATCTAAGCACTTTTTTTATTTCCAAAAATCATCTTAGGTATTTTATTTTTATTTTTTTCCTGCTATTATATGAATTATAACCAAGAAATCAAATAAATAAAAATTAAAAATTTGAACTAAAAAGCATTTCATTCAACAATAACAATCAACCTTTCATTTATTACACCATTAATAATTTTTACAATCATCCACAAAAGTTATAAACTAACTAGTCTAACACCCGTCCCACGACATGAAACTTTGACAAAAAATTTAAACAAACCAAAAAATGTAGCAGTCTAATTAATGGGCATCAAGAATGAAGAACTGCCAAAGATTAGCCATTCCAATACTTGGTGTCTGATACTGTTCAGCCATTCAAATACTTGGTGTCTGATACTTTTCAGTGTCCAAACCCAAAATGCATGTCGTAGCTTGATCAGGGCAGACTGTTCCTCAAGTGCTGCAATCTGTAACATTTTGACATGAGAAGATGAGTGGGGCCCAATATAAGACACAAAATATAATCAAAGAAACACTCACTCTACTTAATTCTAGTTTTCTGCATACATCAATAGAATAGAAAAGGGCAGAGGCTGAGCTACCTGTTGGTTCCTTGCACAAAAGTAAAGCAATACAACAACCATTTACACAACATTCGAACACTATACGAAGCAAAACAAATATATCAATTTAAACTGAAGGCCATTTACAAAAATTATACAAGAATCAGCCCAATATATTTGTCATAGATGACTACAAGAATCATAATCATAATAACAAAGTTACGAATATATATCTTGACCATATAAAGAGAGTAAGAGATGAAATTACCATGACGATTAAGCTCGAATCTGGGATGACCAATCCATTTCTTGAGGTTGTCCTTTGAGCCGGTGAATTAGTTATCTGCAACAATGACCTTAGACAAGAAAATATTTATTCAGAAACAAAGAACATCAAGTTTAGAGTCCCCAATCATGTTGCTAACTGGTCATCAGAGTGCCATATACACCATGAAGTTCAATCCTGCTGGAAACGTTATTGCCTCTGGGTCTCATGACAGAGAAATATTTCTTTGGAATGTGCATGGTGAGTGTAAGAACTTCATGGTTCTGAAAGGGCACAAGTAAGACTTGCTCACCTCATTCTTCTTTTCTCTTTTTTTTTTTCAAATGTTTTTTAGAGTGCTGGCTCTTATTGTGAATGGAATTTAATGCCTAACACAATGCGAATATATGTGGGAATCATCTCAACAAAACAGAAACTAGCTACTTTTCTCTGATACATACAGATGGAAAACACATAGGACCATATCTTTACATAATTGTGTACCTGTTCGTATGTGTCATATGATGCAAGATCTCCAGACCCGTTTCCAACGTATATGGTGTTACCATCTTGGTCTTCAGTAACAGATTTAATGGGAGTCTCACGAAAATCAAATGATAAAACAGGTCTTCTCTGAGCAGACAAATCATACAGACGAACCTGTCAAAAGCATTACATTGGTAAGTATCCAATATGACGGGGAAATGTGTGCTAATTAAGTCAAGAACCATCTTCATCTATCTCTCTGAAATGTATAAAGAGAATCGCCAATAATGAGAATCAACTTTTACCAGCCAAAAAACTACAGCAACCAAATGCCAGAAACTGATAGCAAAACTCAGATCCAATAAAGGCACCAGAGAAGAGCGCACTCTGTAAGCAACACAATAAGACGCGATATCCAACACTCTTGAAAAGGCTTCATTAAGTTGTAAAATGTAGGGGGGAGATGTCAAAGTTAGATCAGGGATTTCATATGTTGACTAACTGCGGAAAAAAAATCTTGTTTCTAAAATTAAATACCATTAAAAATATGCATAGCATTTCAATTGTACAAGTAGTAATCTAAAATTCAGCTCAATGATGCTTTACAACTTGATATGGATGGTAATGGGTAGTAAGCTTGTCTTTCCATGATTTATCAGCACACCACTTAATACTCATATGTTACAGATATCAGTCGCGCAGAACTCCCCATCCAAACTCATAACTGCAGAAACTTATTTCAAGTTGTAGGTGTCGTAAATCTAGGAGTATTTCAAAGATTTTGAGGTCTAAATACTACCTTGGCTGAAGCTTAAAGATTAAATGCATTCCCTTGATCAAAAAACAACAGTCTCTCATGTTCATTTCGCTGAAGTATCGATTATTAATTTTCAATCTACGTTAATGAAATAAAAACAGGAAAGATGAATTATGCACAAAAAGAAAATATATATGTTTCGATCTATGTTGATTGAATAAAAAGGGGAAAGCTACATTATGCACAAAAAGTAAATACATACGTCATTAATGTAGAACTCAATATCCGCATTTGAGATGATTTTTCCATCAGCACCGACAGAATGCGTTTTGTGCTTGTATGTCATTAAGATTGTCCTGTTAAAATCAATCCAACAAAACAGCTTAGACAATGCTATAAACCATAAGATAAGAAAACTGAAGGCCAACTGGGAGGTTACTATGATTGCTTCAAAGAACAAGTGCGAGATCGGTCGGACCCAACTGACATGAACCCTAAATTGATAATCTTAAATCAATTTATGAGCTACAAGAAGATAGCTTGTAATTTCTAGTCAGAAATTGAAATCGAAATCGAAATTGAAATTGAAACCCTAAATTGATAATCTTAAATCATGGACTCAGGGGTAAGAGAGTTGAGGGGTGAGATTTCTTTACCGGTAATAAAGGAAAGGGGTCCCATATCGCAGCAAGTTGCATAGCTCGTCCGATTCTCACACGACCTTAGAGAGCGCGCACAAGGAGATTGTAAATCGCGATAGCTAGGTTTTTTTATGTAAAGGACTAGGGTTTTGGGGGAAGGGGCTAGGGGAGAGATGATATCGTGAAGTTTCCCCATCTCCAATCTTCAATCGCTGCCGTCCAACCTTCGAGAACTCGCCGCCGCTTGCAATGGAGAGAGAGAGAGAGAGAGAGAGAGTTTACACAGAGAAATGGAAAAAGAGGTCTCAATTATATTTACGCCAGGAGGCAATTGTATTTACGCCAGAAGGAGGGACTTATGACGCGTTCAGTAAGAAAGCGTTTCTATTAAGCGCTGTCTAAGCTTCCACTAAGATATCGTTTTTTTACTATGCGCTATCGTAGTTAATTTTTTTAATTTTTTAATTTTTTTTTTCTTGGTTATTAAATTTATAAAGATGGATGCGCTATGTAAGTTGGCACCTTAGATAGCGCTTTTTAAAAGCGCTATCTAAGGTGCGTTTCCTAAGATCAAATCTGTACTAGTGATATATGAATCCATTCTGTAGGTTTTTTTCTTTCCTTGAATCCGATAATCCTTAACTTGCTTTATTATTTTCTTGTTTTAGTAGTGAATTAAAATCAAAAACCAAACCCAGTCTTTTATTTTCTGTTTAATAGTTGAGAATAAAACTTTTAATACACAAGTCCATGTGTATTCGAACCTTGATCGTATATATTACTATTTCGATCACTCGTGCACTTGCGTGGTTTTTATTACAAGTGGATTTTTTCCCCAACAAATTTTTGGCGTCGTTGTCGGGGACTTGTTTTGTAAACGACAGTTCAATTTTTAAAAGTGTATGCTTGGTCGTGATCATTAAACCCCGAGTTGGTTACTTTGAACAACGACAAAGACAAACTTGGAAGGGGCATTCCCCCTGTCACTGGTTGAGATACGGAATCTGAATTTTTTACCACTGAGGTAGAAGAAAAAGGAATAAAAATAGGAGAGAAAGTAAATATTTGTCACATGAAGGACTATTTTCATCCTAAATTGATGCACTGCCTTGCATTGTATTGCCAGCTACGGCAAGTGGCTATGAACGAAGGGATAATATTTTAGTATTTTACGTATCTTCCACGGGGGAACTATGGATTATAGATTGAACTTTATCCTTGACTACTTGACCACTGTCTAGTCTTTTCCTCTAACTACTAGAGTTACGAAGGATCAATTAAAGCTGCAATGTTTTTCTTTCACTCTTATGGATGCAACTAAAAATTGGTTCTTGACATTAACACCCAATAGCATAGACACATGGGAGATGATGTATCAAGCTTTTATGTAGGGATTATATTCTTACCCATCATTGTCTCTCCTAAGACAAAAAATAATAGGTTTGCAACAAGAATCTGGTGAGGCATTCCACAAAGCGTGGGAAATATTTAAGATGCTATTAGTTCAATGTCCTCACCATGACTTTTCCATACCACATTTAAATCAATCATTTTATGATGGGTTAAGTCAAATGCACCAAACTATGGTAGACAATGATGCGGGAGGGTCAATGGGTGAGAGAACTCTCGAACAAGTGAAAGAGATTTTTGACATGCTATGTGCTAACTCCCAACAAAAGGGAGTTAGAAGGAAACATAAGGGAGTTTATGAATGAAGTCCTATAGATAGGGTAGAGAAGCAAGTATCATATTTAACTAATCAACTTTCTATGCTTACTTCTTGGGTTAATCATGCTCTTGTTAATAAATTTCATGATTTATTTACTACTTGGGGTTCAAACTCCCATGCTAGTAACGTGAGCCCATCTAGTACAGAATTCCCTGATTTTATGGGACATGTTCAATTGGTGAATGGATACCATCCAAGGCCTCCACACAACAATCCCTACTACACCAAATATAATCCAGGGTGGATAAATCATTCGAAGTTTTCATGAAATAATAACCAACCTCTCCAACCTATTCCACCACAACCGCAAGGTCAACAACAACCCAAACAACCATGGGAAGAACAAGCGGAGAGGCTAAGGTTGGAGCAAGCCTAACAAATAGAGAGACTAAGGTTGGATCAAATCTAACAAGGGCATACCTATGAAGCGGAAATAAATAAATTGGAGACACAAATAAGTCAATTTGCTAATGCCCTTCAAAGCCACAAGCTCTAACCTTACAAAGTTAAGGGAAACAAGCTATGGTCATATCCACCTTACGGAATGGCAAAGTGGTAGGTAAAGAAGTAATTTCTCCTTCATTTTCCTCCTTTCCTCCTCATGTTCATGGAAAAGATGTGAAGGAGTACAAAAGGATTGTGGTAAATCCAAAAGATAATTATGCACCCCCAAGCCATATGTACCACCGGTGCCGTTTCCAAGTCGCTTGATGAGGCATAAATTAGAGCAACAACTGTCGGAGTTAATGGATATGTTCTCAAAGGTTAGTATTAATCTCCCACTGTTGAAAGTTATTAAGAACATTCCGTCCTTTGCAATGTTTTTTAAAGAAATTAAATCTAAAATGCATAGGTATGGAAAAGATGAGAAATTAGCCATGGGAGAGAGTGCTAGTGCTATAGTACGATAAGACCTCCCACCTAAGAAAAAGGATCCCGGAAGTTTCACAATTTCTATTAATTTAGGGGATTCTAATAAGGTGAAGGTGATGTTGGACTTTTGTGCTAGCATTAATTTATCGCCATACTCCATGTACTTGAAATTGGGCTTATCTGAGTTGAAACCAACCACAATAACCCTCCAACTTGCCGATCGTCCTATTAGATGACCATCAAGTATCAGTGGAGGATGATCTAGTCAAAGTGGGGACTTTGATTCTCCCTGTTGACTTCGTTGTTCTAGAGACTTTCTGTGGGGAGAGGATGTGTCGAGAGTTACCACTTTTGCTTGGACACCCATTCATGGCCACAACTAATACAATAATAAATGTGGGGAATGAGAAGTTGTCTATGTTGGTGGCGGATGAGAGAGTTGAGATCCCTTGATAGAGGATTTTATGAAAATCCGCATGGATGATGAGGAGGATTCTTGCAAGTTCATAGATGAGATGTAGTATGTGCAAGAGCACTACGGGAGAAAAGGATAAAGGAAAGCTAGAGAGTATGCTAAGTTACAGTGAGAATGCAAGGGATAGTGTGGACGTTTATGCTATGGCTAGTATCAATAAGGCCGACGAACACTCTTGCAAAGCGATGCATTGTATCACCCCCTGCACCGCTCCCACAAGGAATCCAAAGTGTCACAATAAAAATCATTCTCCCTCTAAAATCTAAACCCATTTATTCATGTGCTCAAGTAGAGGAGTGTTATTTTCTTGATATATCCGATTCTTTCTTTCGCTAATATTTTTTATCAAGATAACATCTCCGATAATTTTGTTGAGAATGAAGTTCTTGAAGTTGTTGAGGTGAAAGCACCAAATGAGTTTGGGGAAAGGCCCCCAAGTTAAGAAGAAGAAGAAAATGCTAAACGAAATGCCTCAAAAGGTCCTTGGGTACCACCCGAATTGTTCAAAATTGGAACTTATGTTTGGAATGCAAGAGGCGTGTATGCCCGAGAAAGCATGAGGTGGGCCGAAGGAGAAAATCAAAGGGCAAAGACAATATGGCCATCTCAAACCCCAAATAAAATTGGGGCCGTAGATTGGGCTAACGAATTTAAACAAATGCGCTTGTCAAGGTGTAACTCAACTAGGTATGTTTTAATTGCTTTATTTTATTTGTTTGATGTGTCATGTAATTCTTTGAACCCAAGGCACTTGTTTTTTCTCTATGCTATGAGTACATATCATGTTTTGAGTTTGGGGGTAGATATCTCTCCGAGATTGTGGTTTTATAGGCGAGCGTATACAAAGGTCACCTTTCCAAAATATAGAAAAATTAAAAATTTTATTCTTTTCAACTTTTGGGATATTAGCTAAAGTATATGATGATTTGAGTGTGCTTTAATTGTGAATTTTAAGTTTTATTATCAATATGAAGATATGATTATATTGAAACATGT
>JAFEMH010008096.1:0-64216 GCA_022495995.1 Adenophora triphylla var. japonica | reverse complement strand
GGAGGCCCATGGTAGCGTTTCTTGTATAGCATGTCCCCGAGAGATGACGAAGCTGAGAGGCGAAAGGCGTTTTAGCTGGCCATGATGCTCTTGATTTTGACCCCTTCTGTGTGTGGGTCTTCCTCTTGTTCATGAAGGTGGTTTCCCGTTTCTTGAGGTATTGGAAGATCCGGTTATACCATGGCTCATTGACGGGCTTAGGTTCCTGGGTTCGATCTTACAACAAGAGGGCGTGAATTTCCTTTCGTCCGACTTTGAAGGGTTTGATCGCTTTTCCTTCGTGGATTTCCACAAGGGAAGCCAAGGTGGCTAAGGCATCTCGCAAACCCGTTACGGTCTCTTGGCAAGTAGTGGAAGGTGACCTCTTCGAATTGTGTGATGAGGTCCTCCATGTGCATGGTATTTTTGCAAGCTCCGGGTCTATGGTTTTCCACTTGTTGGAGACTTGGTTGATGATCAAGGCCGAGTCCCCATAAACTTCGAGTTTCCGGACATTCCTCTCGAGTGCGGCTTGTAGTCCAAAGAAGCAGCTTCATATTCGGCGGCATTGTTGGTTACCTCGAAATTGAGCTTTATAGCAATTGGGGTGTGCTCGTCCTGGGATCTACCAAGAGCATACCGATGCCGTTTCCTTTTTGTTGGCCGCTCCGTCGAAGAAAAGTTGCCATCGGTTTTCGCCTTCGATGCGAAGATTCCCTCGCCTCGGAAATTGTGGTTCGGGGCCTCGAGCCTCGTCGGTTGGGAAATCAGCCCGCTTGTTCACCCATGGCCCGTCCCTGATTGACTTTTTGGTTTACGTACTTGATGTCAAATTCCGCTAGGAAGAAAGACCATTTGGCGAGCCTCATCGACAGAGATGGTTTGTCGAAGAGGTACTGGATCGGGTCCATTTTGGAAACCAAGTGTACCGTGTGCGACCGCATGTAGTGCCGTAGTTTCCCGACAACCCATACCAGAGCCGCGCAGTTTTCTCGAGGGCCGAGTAATTGAGTTCGCCGCCTTGAAACTTTCGACCGACGAAGTAGATGGCGTTTTCAACTCGTGACTCCTTCTTTTCTTGACAGAGCATGGCTCCAACCGCGGTGTCTGGTCACAGCTTAGGTATAGCAACAAAGGGCTTTTCCTCGTGGGGAGGACAGAGAATCGGGGGACTTACAAGGTATGCTATTATTTTTTCAAAGGCATCTTGGCATTCTCGAGTTCCATTCGATGTCGGCGTTCTTCTTCATCGCTTGAAGATTGGCTCGCACATAGAGGTCAATTGGTTGACGAAGCGTGGCCGATATATCGTGTGCGGCCCATGAAGCTTTCTTCACCTCCGTCCGAGCTTTCGAGGTGGTCTCATTTCGATGATAGCCTTGATCTTTTGAGGATCAACCTCGATGCCTCTCTCGGTGACTATGTATCCCAAAAACCTTGCCTCATTGGCTAACCCCAAATGTGCATTTGGGCAGGGGTTAAGCCTCACTGAGTGTTTTCGGAGGCGATTGAAGAATTTTCTCAGTTCGTGAGGTGTTGTCCATCTGATCCCTTTGAGTGAACGATCATATCATCAACGTACACTTCGATTTCTTTGTGGATCATATCGTGGAAGAGGGCGGTTGCGCCGTTGGTAGAGGTAGCCCCAAAGCGTTCTTTAGTCCGAACGGCATTACCGTGTAGCAAGAGGTTCCCTGTGGGTTGTGAAAGCCGTCTTTTCTTGGTCTTCTTCGGCCATCTTGATCTGATTGTAGCCGGCAAAACCATCCACGAAGGACTTGACTTCGAAATTGGTCAGAGTGTCCTACCAACATGTCGATGTTGGGTAGTGGAAAATCGTCCTTGGGACTTGCTTTGTTGAGATCTCGAAGTCCACGCAACAACAGACTTTTCCATTGGCCTTGGTGACCGTGACGATATTGGAGAGCCATGTGGGGTACTGATCACCCCGATGAAGCCGACGCGGAGCATTTTTTCGATCTCCTCTTTGACTTGTAAAGACCATTCCGGCTTGATTCGGCGTAGCTTTTGCTTGATGGGCTTAGCCTCGGGATTTAAGGGAATCCGGTGTTCCACAATGTTAGGATCTAATCCGGGCATGTCTCGGTAAGACCAAGCGAACACGTCCACGAACTCTTTGAGCAGCAAGGGCCAATGCGCTCTTGCTCAGGCCGGTGAAGAAACTTCCGATTTGCGTCTCTTTTCGCTCTTCAAATAGCCTTCCCAAATTCACTTTGGTTAAAACCTCCTCGGCAGCTTGGGCCCGGTTTTTCTCTCGTTTGACAACATGCTTAAAGATGTGCTTAATGTATTGTTCATTTAATGTGTCTGCTTCTTTATCAAGTGAATCGTTATTAACCGAAGCCAGGTGTTAGTTAATTTATCGCTTGTTAAAGATGCAATGAGAGGATACTCGGAAAGATCGAAGCATTCATTAAGAGCATACGGGAATACATTATTGGCAATGAGTTCGTAATCTTCCTCGGCGTGAGGCCATCGATGACTCGAGAGACTCAAATTCAAAGATAATGGACTCGGGATGAGTTTCTGACACTAGACTCTAGACTCGAGGGGTCGACCAAGTTGTTCGATCATGTCCTTTTTGCCGGCAAATGGATCCTGAGAAGGTGGCCCAGCTTATTGAGTGGCAATGAGCTTGATAGGAGATGGGGCTTGAAGGGCTTTATGTCACCGTTCCCGATCATTGCTATCACAGAGTTATCGAAACAAAATCGATTAGATCCGGCATCTCGATTTCTTCTTCAAGAGCAGTGGAGCAAAGGCTCGTCCCAAGCATCGTCTCATGTGAGTCTTTTGCTTTTGTCTTGGGCATTACTAGCTCGAATGCAGACTCGTCCCATTTGTTGAAGGCAGGAGTGTTGACAGAGAGTTTTTCGAGTTCTTCTGCCAAAGAGGGAGTTTTTCCGAACCAAAAGTCATTGTGAATAGTAGTGGTTGTGGATCTCGGCAGAGGCGGTGTGTCGAGAAATGCTCTTCAGACGGGATTTGGCTTGAGGCCTCTGAATCTTGCTGTTCTCGCCGGGAGCTTGTCCATGGTTGTAGGCCGCCTTTGTTTGGCGCCGATCGCCTCTGTTCCATTTCCCGGATCTTCTTCCAAGTTGCCGGCCTTCTTTGTGAAGTACTTGGTCATGTCGAAGCCGTAAGGACGAAGATCGGAGATTGCGTGCAAGCCTCTTTGTTATCTCGTGGAGCATTTTCGTGCAGCTCGCTTGTCCTCCGCAATGTGTTCGGGAGTAGGGAGTATCCCAGCCGTGTGGTATTCTCGTTCTTTGATATTGATGATCCGCTGGGTGCCCCGATGGCGTTTTCCCAAACCGAGCCCCGAGATGTAGTTCATGTGCTTCATCATTTTCATCGGGGAGTGGATCTTGTCCCAAATCAAAGCGTGTCTATGTGGCATACATGGGCCTTTGGGCTTTCGATGGTGAACCCCGTTAGCATCATGCCATCATCGTCGGGTTTGATCTCTAAGACCGGGACGCCGTTTGTTTCTGTCCTTTCGTTGACTACGCTATCACCGTAGATGATGGTAAGATCTGTTCCTTGGACGAACTTTACGCACCGATGGAGAGTGGATGCCACCCCATTGATCCGGTGTAGCCAAGGGCATCCCAAAATGGCGGTGAAGGTGATCGGGATGTCGATGACTTGGAAATCCGCTGGGACCATTTGTTTTCCGAACCACAAATTCAAGGTGGCTATTCCCAAGACCGGGCGGGACGTTGAGTCGTATGCCTTGATTGCTCGAGTCGAGGGTTTTAGATCGCTTGCTTTGATCCCTAGCAAATCCATCATTTTGGCCGGAAGGACGTTCATGGATGATCCCCCATCTACCAAGACCCGTGGGAGACGACGCTCGTCCGGTTGAACCAAGTTATGTAGAGAGGCTCATTGTGGTCGCCCCAAATTTTGGAAGGTCGAGCTACGTGAAAGTGATGATATTGCTGTAATTGACGTTGCCAATCATCCGAACCGCTTCATCGTGTCACCGTGATGGGAACCATGGTCCGGGCCGTGCTTTCTTCCAACTTGAGCTTGTGCGGGTAAGATGAAGTGAGTAAGGACCAGAGTGAGATGTTAGCCTGAGTGCGCTTGAGCCGTGTCAAGACATGATCTTCAGCCTTTGGGTCCAAGATTTCACTCTTCTTTGGCGTAGGATCCCTTTTCAGTTTGTGGCTCAGGTATGGCTGGCCTTTTGTCCGTCCGTGGAGGATTCACTGGGATTTGACCGAACGTGTCGAACATTCACCTCGGACTTATGGTTTTGCTTGTCTCTCCCATTTACGTAGTGGGAGGAGCCTCGATTGGCGTAAGGCCGATCGCGCATTTCAATTGTTCACTGTCATAGCCTTTACCGAAGCATCAATAGTGGCTTTGAGATCTTCCCAAGACAGGGGTTGGATTATCTCGGACCTTCGGGCCTTCGGTGGCGGTGCGAAGCTTCGTCCCACTGATCATGGAGCAGACATTGCCGTGGCCTTGTGCGCAGCTAGGCTTGGCTGGAGTAGATGACATAGTAGTCAAACTTTCCCGAGGGTTCTCCAAGGGTTCCGATCGTAGGATCACCGGATTCATACCTCCTTTTCGCCTTTTGTTGAGAAGATAGCTTCTTCTTTCTTCGAGGACGGCCCTCATTCATTTCATCCCGGAATTCCATTTCCGCACAAGCACCGCAATCGCAGCACGTCCCACCAGATGTGTTCATTGTTCGGCGGTGGTACCGGGACCTCAAGAGGCCGGATGGGCGTGCTTTCCTCTCGAAGGTCTTGTGGCCTTTCGTCATAACTGCATGGCTGCAAATGCAGGGGTAACAGTTGACTTCTCGGGAGACAATGAGAGATGTTTGAGGTCAGAGGAGCAAGCTTATGACTTGGGAAGCCCTGTGTAGTTGGGTGGCTAATGTTCCGAAGTGGTGCATGGCACCTTCGATCCAAAGGCTTGTTGCTCACCTTGACGTTTCTCAATAGCCATGAGGACCCGCCAAACTTCTTCCAATGTTTGGGAAATTTCTCGGGGGTAAGGTCCCGTTCTCATCGTTGTTATCCACCGACTTGGCCATGGGGAATTGACGGACCGTCCCGGTGACAGAGCCGGGAAGGAGGTAGGACCTTGTCGTTTTGACACTTGGGAGACGGGTTCCCGGTACTCTCGACCACTCTCTGTTAGCCGGAGGGGGTGACGGGCAAGGTTTAGACACGTGAATGGCCTAACGGGATAAAAGGGGGAAAGCTCACGTGGCATGCGGTTTCCGTTTCTTTTTATTTTCTCGATTTTTTTTTTGTTGTTTTAATTTACTTAAAACATGATTTTCTCGTAATCCTAGGTAGGTTGGAAAAGATTGCTCTTCTTTTTCGCAACTATGCTAGATCCCGGGTCACTGGAGACCATCGTGCGGCTATAAGCCCCTCGTTTTGCACTGTATTTCGACATCCCAGGTGGACACCCTGTGCGAGGGTCCTATAGTGCAAGCGGTTTCCACCGGCCTAAAAGAAAAATCGAACCTAAGGACCGAGCTGTCATGTTCGTTTTGATGCGTTAGCCATGTGAATAGTGAACCGAGCCGCCACCGAGTCAAGATCGTGTCAAGAGTTCGGCATGACCTCTCTTTACCTTGCTTGCGCAAGGGATCCGTGACGTTAGGCGTTGGCTGGTCATATTGTCATGGCCGACGTATCAAAGGCGTGATGACATGGTGTCATGTGAGCATGGATGTATATCCGAGACGGAACATCGCTCGGGTGTAGCTTCGAAATCAAGATCGTGTCAAGATTTTAGCATGACCTTTCATCGCTTTGCTTGCGCAAGGGATCTTGAGTTCCGAGCCTTGACTCGAAAAATGGCCGGCATGGTATATGTATCCAGCCGTATGACACGGATCGGGTAAAACCAACCGGGTCTCGGACAGAGTGTGACTCAAGACTCAAACGTGCAGGGTTGACGCTTGGCTAGGATGGGATGTTTGGAATGATCCCGTGCGCGTCCAAGAGGCCTAGGAAGACCAAACGGACTGCAACTGAGACCACTCCGGGTTGAGGATTGTAGTATGCAGTGTATCCAAGGCAGCAGTGCGCGTAGCGTGCGGTGTAACCGAGGCAGCAGTGTGAGTAGAGTGCGGTGTAACCGAGGCAGCAGTGCGCGTAGTGTGCGGTCTCTAAAATTCTTTTTCTGAGTAAAACAGAAGCTTTTGAAGAATTTTAAATGTATGCACAAATGTATATTGATGCATTTTTTTGTATTTTTATTTTTTTTGTAAAATAAAAACGAAGCACGTGCACACACACACAACAGTTAAAGAAAGGGGTAAAATGAAAGTTTGACCCTCATCATCGTTTTAAAAATCTTTTGTTTTGTTTAAAAATATTATAAAACAAAAAGTCCCCAGCGGAGTCGCCAACTGAAATTACCTGGATCCGAGAGGCAGCGCGCTCGCGCCCCGGCATCTAGCATTTCCCGCTTTGCAGCGTTTTTCAGGTTGGAGGTGTCTCGCCGTTTGTTTTCGCATTTGTAGAGTCGCCACGCCGTTTTTATTAAGCCCAAACCATTGAAAAGGGCATCGCTTAAAGATAATTTTAAACTGTTTTTGTGTGATGAGATTTTGAGTTCGGAGGTCAGATGACTCCTCGGGAAGAGAATATTAGAATATTAGAGCTCACCCGAGTCGCCTCGTAAAATGAGTCTTTCGGATACCCCTAATATCCTTTAAATGTTGTGTGTGTTTGTGTGTGCTTTTAAAAATGCATGCTGTATCGGATGTCTACATTGTATGCTATGTATGGAAATGTATTGAAATAGTAATGGAAGGAAGCCTTACCAATGTTGGTTCGTGTCTGTCTTCCGCTGGGGAATAGTGTTTGAGGTCGGAGTAGCGTTCCGGTATGAATCTGGATTGCTTCGGGAGGGGCCGGTTGTCTGCGGACAGAGTTTCGGCGTGAGTTGATGTTGCAGGCTGCGTTTGGGCAGAGGTTCGGCGTGCGTGGGGATCGTCGGGATCACTCGGGCAGAGGTTCGGCGTGGTTTGGGATCTCCGGTTTGACTCGGAAAGAGCCGGGACACCGTGGAAAGACCAGGCAAGGCCTCGGAGAACCACGAGGGGCCTCAGAGTACCTCGAGAGTGCCTCGGGGCAGCGCGAGAGCGTCGCGGGAGCGCTCGGGGAGGCTTCGGAGCACCACGAGGGGGCTCGGAAGGCCTCGGAAGGATCCGAAAGGGGCCGGGAATGCCTCGGAAGGACTTAGAAGGGAAGCCAGAAGGCCTAGGGAGGAAGAGAGAAGTGGGAGGTGTGTGAAAATGAGGAGGGGGAGCCCTCTATTTATAGTGCCAGATTTGGTGCAAAGAGGTCCGTACGGACCTCCCTGGTAATCCAGACTTTTGGTTTTCCTCGATTTGAGGGAATCTGTGATGATGGAGGAATATTTGCAATTATGATGTTCCCTGTGCAATAAGGTCCGTACGGACCAAGTTGACATGCAAAGAGGTCCGTACGGACCAACTCTGCAGGGGGGTAATCATTTTCCCCGGGATTTGAGGGAATATTGTGGACTTTAAGAGGATTCAGTAATTATTAAAGCAAAGAGGTCCGTACGGACCATTATTGCTTTTCCAATTTCCTGAAAATTCCCAAAAGGTCCTTTTGTCCCTTTTTATCCCAGAAAGGCTCCTCCCTTGGTTTGGCTGGGGGTTTTGAGAGGGTTTTGAGTGCCAGAGGTCGTCGAGACTGCGTTGATGAGTCTGTGGTGTTTCCCGTGTGTTTGAAAGGGGGTGATCCAGATTGGGGTACTTACAGATGGGAAGGATGTTAAGTCAAGATGGAATTTGCCCCTCGAAAGAGAGATGTTTAGCTTGGGCCCCTCGATGCGTGATAATGATGAAAGTGTATGGCCGTACCCCAATATGATTGGAATTATCATTATACTCAAGAATCGAGAAAGCATTGAACAAAGGCAAGTTGACGAGGACCATGACTTATGTTTAATCAGTGTTCTAAAAGACCCCGCCTAAGGGCGCCTAGGCCCCGCCTAGGCGCTAGGCCCCTCTCCAACGCCTAGTTCTAAGCCCCGCCTAGGTCCCGACTAATCCCGACTAGTCCCCGCCTAGGCGCTAGGCCCGGCTCCGCCGCCTAGCATCCGCCTAGTGCTTTTTAGAACCTTGTGTTCAATATTACATCGTGAGACAAAGGGAGAAATGGAAGTGTACCATTGGAAATGTGAACTCTTACGTTACATTATTTGGATAGACATAATGGCTTGCTAGAGTCCGCTTATGTTTTATGAGGGTCGATATGATCGAACTCATTGCCAACATAATGTAATCCTATTGGGTCACACACACCTAGAATGGATTGGTTAAACCATGGGAAGAATGATTGAGAAAAACCTATGGTGACTTATTGTATCGCGCGACAGAACAAGTCCACGTGACTCGTTTGGTCGTGCGACACTGTAAGTCCACATAGTTAATTTTGGACTGGTTTCCTAATTCGATTAGGAAACACATATTGATACTAAAGTAGTATAAATATGACAGTCCGTCAACCCTAAAAAGCTAGTCGAAATTCTCATAAGAAATTCACAAACATATTCTCAATATTATTTCAAGGTTTATAAGATCTAGCAATCTTCAAGAAATTGTTCTTGAATCCATTCGAGGGTGTGGATACCGAAAGAGGGTCTTCGCTCGTTCATCAATCAAGGCCTAGAGTTCAAGCAAGTTGAAGAACGAAGTTTGTGATTTGAAATCACATAATAAAATCGTTCGATAGCTCAAGAACGGAAAGCGTTCAAGGTTGGTTATATCTATCTCATAGTTTTTCAAGTTAATTATATAGAACGGATCCTAGGGCTTCTTAAGTTTTATGTTATTTTAATGCTTAATTTCGCTGCGCATGGACCCGTAAAACCCAACAGTGGTATCAGAGCCCCGTTCGTATCATTAAGTTTGAATTAACATGCTAGAAAAGTAATATAAATTGTTTATATATTCTTTTGCATGTTCTATATGCGATAGATTAATTGTTTTTGAAGCAATATGCCTAAATCGTGTTATATTGATATTGAATTAAATCTGTTAAAAGTCGTTTGCATGATTTAATTGATCTGTGAAATAGAATTGATTGAATTCTGCAAATCTGCTAAGTAGTAGTATGGTGTCACGCGACACTGCTTGCCAGTGTCACGCGACAGAGTTTGGCCTAAGGCTTCTCTCAGTCGTGCGACTTATCGTGACTCTGGGAGTCTATGTCACGCGACAAAACAAGCCCAATCTGGGCAGAATCAGTTTGTTGAACAATCCTGCTAATCTGTGAATGTGTTTACAATTTGATACGTTTATGTGTTAATCTGGATGCTATAAATTTATGGGTATTGAGTTTATAGGACTATGCTAGATTAATTCAAGATTTATGCATGCTTAATTGTTTAAAATATGATTTTATTAATTATTGCAATGCATGATCAATGTGTTCTTACATGCTAAGAATTTTAATTAGATGTTTAGTTGAAACATGATATTGTAGTTTCCTAATATGTTTAGATTTAGACATTAAAATTTTGGTTTTATGATTGTTTATGGAAACAAGTCATAATTACGCGAAATTTAAAAGAAAACTGATTGTTTATAAAAGGTAGTGATTATGTTGCCAAATCAGAGCTGATTTCTAATTGTGCATGTCTAGGAAAATTCTGTCGAAGGAAGAGTTGGTACTTAAGTAGTCCTTGTGGCTCACCTATCTTCCTGGGAACTTACCTGGTGCACGATTATGACTATCTTTGCTGATATGCTTATAATCTACCTTAAAGAACCTTCATTTAACTTTTAAGTTCTTTATGCCAATTCATGATTAAAACACTTGAGTCCATTCAGATAGTTTTGGGTGGGCTTGCCATAGCAAGGTGCTTTGATTCTATTTGAATGCGAGCAAGATGAGGAAATGGTGGTTCCTATACGTTTAAAGTGAATGAACTTAATTGGGTTATCAAAATGGTTTTGGACCCAAGGCATAAGATGAGATTAAAATATGCCTAGACATATGATGTCTTGAATAAATCTCATAAAAGATCTAAGAGTCATATATGTGATATGATTGATGTTTTCTACCTAATTAATTTAATTTTGAGCGGTTTGCCATAGCAAACTTGAAATTGAATTAAAGTTGGATCTTAGCCCATTAAATGTATATTATGCTAATTTGTATTTGAAGGTGTATAATTTAGTGGGAGCATTTTATATAAATGCATTATACTTCTCATATGATATGTTTACTTATATGTGTTCATATTTTATGTATATCTTTTTGTAGAATAAATGGCATCAAACAATAATCACCTGTCACTGCGATCTCTCCTTGAGAAGGAGAAGTTGGAAGAGAATGGTACAAACTATATGGATTGGATCCGTAGCGTGAGAATTGTTCTCAGGCAAGAGGAAAAACTGTACGTTCTCGAGGAACCTATTCCACCTGAACCTGCTGCCAATGCTACTAGGGCAGTAAAGGACCAATATCCGAAGCACAAGCGTGACTCTACAGATGTTGGTTGCCTCATGCCTCCGCCATGTGCAAGAACCTTCAGAAGGATCTTGAGCACTTGGGGACAGTTGATCTAAACAATCGACTGATGGAAATGTTCCAAGTACAAGCTAGGCAAGAAAGGTACAACACTGTTAAGGTCTTGACCTCATGCAAGATGAGTGAAGGACAAGCTGTTGGTCCCCATGCTCTTAAGTTGAAGGGCCACATTGAGCATCTTGAAAGGCTCGGCTTTCCAATTAGCCAAGAGTTGGCTACCGACATAATATTGAATTCATTACCCAAAAGTTTTAGTAATTTCATAATGCACTATAACATGGGTGGAATGAATAAAAACCTTTCCGAGTTAGTTCAAATGTTGAACACTGCGAAAACCAATATTGTCGGAAAGAAAAACTGACCAAGTGCTGATGGTTAACAAGGGGAAGGGTTTCAAGGGTAAAGGAAAGGCAAAAGTTGCTAATTCTAAGGCAAATGTTGCTAAACCCAAAGAGGCTTCCAAGCCTAAAGAGGCTAAGCCCAAGTCCCAAGAGGACGCAGTCTGCTTCCATTGTAATGAGATTGGACATTGGAGGAGAAACTGCGCAAAATACAAGGAAGCACTGAAGAAGAGCAAAGGAGTTGCTTC
Source organism: Adenophora triphylla var. japonica (assembly GCA_022495995.1). Classification (NCBI taxonomy): domain Eukaryota; kingdom Viridiplantae; phylum Streptophyta; class Magnoliopsida; order Asterales; family Campanulaceae; genus Adenophora; species Adenophora triphylla. Next base: position 53,068 of record JAFEMH010008096.1, on the reverse strand, counting down.
GACTTCAGGTATATTTGTTATAGATATATTCCTATCTACTTCTAGTTCTTGGGTATTGGATATCGGATGTGGAACTCACATTTGTCTAAATGTGCAGGGTCTAAAGAACAAAAGGATGCTTAAGGAAGGTGAAGTGGACCTACGTGTGGGGAATGGAGCAAGAGTTGCTGCATTAGCCGTAGGAACTTATGAAGTTACTTTACCTAGTGGACTAATACTTGTTTTGAACAATTGTTATTACGTTCCAGCTTTAAGTAGGAATATTATTTCGATTTCATGTTTGGATAATGAAGGTTTTAATTTTCTTATATGTGATAAGAAATTTTCCATTTACAAGAGTGATATGCATTATTATGCTATTTGTTTCATTCAATGGCCTTTATATTCTTGATGTTGAAAATCGTGATAATGATGTCTATAACATTAACAAGAAATCTAAACCCAATGATGTAAACCACACTTACTTATGGCATTGTCGTCTTGGCCATATAAATGAGAAACGCATTTCCAAACTCCACAAAGATGGATTTTTGGACTCACATGATTATGAATCATATGAGACATGCGAATCTTGTTTACTTGGCAAGATGACCAAGGACCCATTTACCAAAACCGGTGAAAGGGCGGGCGACTTATTAGGACTCATACATACCGATGTATGTGGGCCTATGAGTAGCGATGCTAGGGGAGGATTTCGGTACTTCATAACATTCACTGATGATTATAGTAGATTTGGATATGTTTATCTAATGAAACATAAAAGTGAATCGTTTGAGATATTTCGAATATTTCAAAATGAGGTGCAAAACCAACTTGGCAAAACGATTAAAGTACTTCGATCTGATCGAGGTGGCAAATATTTGAGCCAAGAATTTGACAGTCATCTTAAGAGTTGTGGAATCATTTCAGAACTCTCTCCACCCGGAACACCACAATGGAATGGTGTGTTCGAAAGGAGGAATAGAACTTTGTTGGACATGGTTCGTTCTATGATGAGTCAAGTTGAGCTTCCTTTATCCTTTTGGGGACATGTACTAGAAACTGCTGCTTTCACTATAAATAGAGTTTCTACCAAATCGGTTCAAAAGACCCCATATGAGATGTGGCATGGAAGAAAACCTAGTTTGTCTTTCATGAAGATTTGGGGTTGCGATGCATATGTCAAGAAGTTAACTTCCGACAAGCTAGCACCTAAGTCTGACAAATGTGTTTTCGTGGGTTATCCTAAGGAAACCAAATGATACTATTTCTACAACCGAAACGAGAACAAAGTGTTTGTTGCTCAAAATGGTACTTTCTTAGAAGGAGTTTCTTCGCAAAGGAACCAGTGGGAGTAAAATAGATCTCGAAGAAATTCGAGAACCTGAAAACAACATTGAGCCAATGGTAGAAACTGAACCAAATTCACAAAGAGTTGTGAAACCGGTTCAAGATGCACAAGTTCTTTGCCGAAGTGGTAGGTCACGATCCGAACCCGAGAGATATGGATTTCTCGTTACGGAAAGTGATGAATTGGAGTTAATCAAAAACGATGAACCTACTTGCTATCAAGAGGCGATGTCCGCTCCTGATTCGGAGAAATGGCAAGAAGCCATGAAGTCCGAGTTACAATCCATGGCTGATAATCAAGTTTGGAACTTGATTGATCCACCCAAAGGTGTAAAAATCATAGGGTGCAAATGGGTCTTCAAGAAGAAGACCGACATGGATGGGAAGATGCACACCTATAAGGCTAGGCTTGTAGCTAAGGGATATAGGCAGATTCATGGCATAGACTATGATGAAACCTTTTCGCCTGTAGCTATGCTTAAGTCTATTAGAATTTTAATTGCCATAGCCGCATATTATGACTATGAGATATGGCAAATGGATGTCAAAACTTCTTTCCTTAATGGGAAGTTACTTGAGGATGTATACATGATACAACCTGAAGGTTTTGTTAATCCAAAAAATTCTAACAAGGTGTGTAAGTTGCAGAAATCCATTTATGGATTGAAGCAAGCTTCTAGGAGTTGGAATCTACATTTTGATTAAGCAATCAAGGAGTTTGGCTTTATCAAGAACGAAGATGAACCTTATGTATATAAGAAAATTAGTGGGAGCGTAGCACTATTTTTGGTGTTGTATGTCGACGATATCTTACTCATTGGAAATGACGTTCCTGCACTACAGACTGTCAAGTCTTGGTTGGGAAAGTGCTTTTCAATGAAAGATATGGGCGAAGCTGCATATATCCTTGGTATCAAGATCTATAGAGATAGATCTAAGAGGATGATTGGTTTAAGTCAAAGTACTTACATTGACAAGGTCCTTAGAAGATTCCAAATGAAAAATTCTAAAAGAGGAAACTTGCCAATGTTGCATGGTATATCTCTTAGCAAGACTCAAATTCCTAAGACTAATGATGAGCGAAAGAGAATGAACGGTATTCCATATGCTTCGGCAATTGGGTCTATCATGTATGCTATGTTATGTACTAGACCCGATGTCTCGTGTGCTCTAAGCATGACGAGTAGGTACCAATCGGATCCCGGCGAACCACATTGGATAGCAGTCAAGAATATCCTCAAGTACTTGCGAAGAACTAAGGATGTATTCTTGGTCTTTGGATGAATTGAAGAAGATCTTGTAGTGAAAGGCTACACAGATGCTAGCTTCCAAACTGACAAAGTTGATTTTAGATCGCAGTCTGGATTTTTGTTTACGCTTAATGGAGGCACTGTGAGTTGGAAAAGTTACAAGCAAAGTACCGTCGCTGATTCTACAACCGAAGCTGAGTACATAGCGGCATCTGATGCAGCTAAGGAAGCCGTTTGGATCAAAAAGTTCATTAGTGATTTGGAAGTCGTTCCAAGCATCAGAGATCCTATTGAACTTTACTGTGACAACAATGGTGCCATTTCACAAGCAAAGGAACCAAGGTCACACCAGAGATCCAAACATATACTTCGACGTTTCCACATTATCCGAGAGATATGTGAAAGGGAAGACGTAAAGATATGCAGAGTAGGCACTGATGACAATGTGGCGGACCCATTAACTAAGGCTCTCCCTCAAGCTAAGCATGATGATCATGTTAGGTCCATGGGTATTCGATACATGGTAGATTGGGCCTAGTGCAAGTGGGAGACTGTTAGTGTTATGCCCTAGGCCTATGATTAATAGACTTATGTGTTGACATTATTTATTATTATATGAGATGTTTATCGTTTGATTATTATATATGTTTTGTATATTTGTTTATAATAATCTCCGTCCCTAATTATTAAGAGAATAATTAGTATAATTGTCAATGGATAATCATACGATGATTATATGCATAGAGATGCACATTGAAATTATGGGTACTTGTTAGAGAACAAGTGACTGGACTTGACCCGCATGAGATTTATGTCATGGTCAAATGTCATAATTAAATCTCATAAGGTTACTTCATTTAGTCCCTAAACCTGAGATTATCATGACCTTACATATGATGAAAGTCATGTTTGATTTTATTCAAACGATATCTTAACACGATATTTATAAAGGCTAATTTTGGCATGATCGGATTCATGATGGAAAGGATGATAAGTCAAGATGGAATTTGCCCCTCGAAAGAGAGATGTTTAGCTTGGGCCCCTCGATGAGTGATAATGATGAAAGTGTATGGTTGTACCCCAATATGATTGGAATTATCATTATACTCAAGAATTGAGAAAGCATTGAACAAAGGCAAGTTGACAAGGACCATGACTTGTGTTCAATATAACATCGTGAGACAAAGGGAGAAATGGAAGTGTACCATTGGAAACGTGAACTCTTACGTTACATTATTTGGGTAGACATAATGGCTTGCTAGAGTCCGCTTATGTCTTATGAGGGTCGATATGATCGAACTCATTGCCAACATAATGTAATCCTATTGGGTCATACACAACTAGAATGGATTGGTTAAACCATGGGAAGAATGATTGAGAAAAACCTTTGGTGACTCATTGTATCGCGCGACAGAACAAGTCCACGTGACTCGTCTGGTCGTGCCACACTATAAGTCCACAGAGTTAATTTTGGACTGGTTTCCTAATTCGATTAGGAAACACATATTGATACTAAAGTAGTATAAATATGACAGTCCGTCAACCCTAAAAAGCTAGCCGAAATTCTCATAAGAAATTCACAAACATATTCTCAATATTATTCCAAGGTTTATAGGATCTAGCAATTTTCAAGAAATTGTTCTTGAATCCATTCGAAGGTGTGGATACCGAAAGAGGGTCTTCGCTCGTTCTTCGATCAAGGCCTAAAGTTCAAGAAAGTTGAAGAACGAAGTTTGTGATTTGAAATCACATAATAAAATCGTTCGATAGCTCAAGAACGGAAAGCGTTCAAGGTTGGTTATATCTATCTCATAGTTTTTCAAGTTAATTATATAGAACGGATACTAGGGCTTCTTGGGTTTTATGTTATTTGATGCTTAATTCCGCTGCGCATGGACCCGTAAAACCCAACACTAACTTCCTCCATATCTTCATTCTTCACTTTCACATGTCAAAGGCTACTTTAAGATCCGCCTCAAAATCTGTTTTGTCCATAAGAAAGGTATCAGCTTTATCTTTCCACCACTTAATCTCGCTAACTATCATCTTGATTGCAGCTACCGCCTGTTATAGAGAATCCAAACATTTCGATTAGAACATGATGCATGCTAAAAAAAAATCGAAACAATGCCCTACTTTATTTTCGAGGTCTTCTTCATCTGGGGTGGCCTCTTTGGCATCCGACTTTCCCTGTCTTCTTCTTTTCAAACCCGATCTATTCCCAATTTCTAACCTAGACACCGATAACATTTCATCACCAGCCTTTGCCTTACCCTTATACTTGGTAACTAGGGCCTTCACTGCGAACCCAGGCTTTGAACGGGTGGCTGCGAAAAAAAGAATAAACATCCTGACACAAGTAAAGGTGTAATGTCGAAAGAAACTTACCGAATGACATCTTGTCCCTCAAAATACTTCAGCGGGCAGAAGTTCTTCGATGGAGTCTCCAACATTTATCAACTAAACCGAGTTATCATCCCTTATATATAGAAGACTTATCTTCCCAACATCCTTATTTACGGATTCTGTGTTAATGCATGCCTCAATTTAAGCCCTCCATCCATGCTTGAAGATTTGCCCAACAAATCAAAACATTTCACCTTCCCCAAATTCAGCAGCAAGGCGGTTAAAGATAGAATTTTTGAAATTCAAATTTCCATCTTTGGATACTTCAAAATTCAGGGGCAATTGTTTGGGGTGGAAGATCTACAGCAACATGATGCATCTTGATACCTCATCCTGAGATAACAACTTGGTAAATCAACCTGAGTAACTATACATCCTGCCAAAGTTATTATGTGGCGACATTCGAGGAACTGTTTCCGAAGAACCATGAACGTTATGGACCAAGTCAAGAAGCTTTCTACCAACATTAATTCAGCAACGGATATGTTATCATCATCATTAACCTCCTGCGAGATTTCAGGTGCATGTTAAGGGATTACATTTACTTGGTTGCTACCGTTATCTTCGTTTGTATTTAAATAGAAAACACATGTATACACACACGTACACATTTAGAAATACTCTTTGTACTTACATTCTCTCGCTACCATCACCAAACTAATAATATTCCATTGTTCCGAGGTTTTATGCCGGTAAACAAGTTATTTTAGGGCTTTTCTCGTTAAATCTCTTGTCTTCACATCTTGAATTTATGTTGTCATATTCCAGTGTGCCCAATTTTCCTCTTGGAAGTTGAATTGCTTGAATTTGACCAAAACAAATAGTAGCTACCTAAGGCGCTTTTAAGCCCTTCAACAATCACGGTCTTTTATATAGTAAGTTCTAGTACTATGTTCTCTAACCTTGACTAAGATAATAGGCAGGCCTTTTAGAGAGCAGTAGAATTAAGGGTTAGCTCTTTAAGTGATAGGGGTAGATTCGACCACGAAAGTGAGCAAAGCAATCTTCACAAATAGAGGCCCTTCCTTCAACCCCCCACGGGGATGGTATACAGGGTTCATAACTACTCCTATTACTCTAGGGCGCTTACCTAGCCAACGCTTAGATCCGGCTCTACCCAAACATGTCTGTTTCACACCAAGATTTCCCACTTGTCCAACTGTTGTTGAGCAGTTTTTGGATATCAAATGGACCTCCCAGAAGGTAATTTTAATGTGGTTGATTTCCCCTCATTTGCAATCAGTTAGGCGACAACAACCCCTGCTCTAGCTAGTTGTCCACCCTTTCCAATTGCGATTTCTATGTTATGTATGGCCGTTTCTACTGGCATATTGGTTGAAGTAGATTCGTCTTTTGATCAATCAAAACCCCTTCCCAAAATGTACAAGCTTCTTCTAAAGCATACGACTTTCTGGATGTAGATGATGATATCTATAAAGATAGATCTTATATATTTCTCGCAATGAAGTACCACACGGGTCGATATAGGAGTCAAAATCTGCCGAATATTTTTTTCCTTTCAGCACCCCGTAGACCTCGAAACTCTACTGAGCATAGGCCTTCTTTTCCTCTGCCAAATTTTGGTAGAGTGTTTATAAGGGATTAAGTAGTTGAGTTCACACCTTTTATGATAAACTACTTTCTTTCCACTCCTGTTACCCCTCTGGATTCCATCTCTTTTGATTATGATTAAGTTGTTAGGACAATCACTGGGGGGGGGGGGAAGGTCACCAAGTGGAAATCTGGGTTTGGGACAAATCTTCTATCTAGACTTTATGTGTTCCTCCATCACATCTTAAGATCAAACTGGCTGCCTACTTCTAACTCCATTTCTGTAACCAAAGATCAGGTCCAGTTACTGTTAGGATCAGGTCCAATTACTCTTTAGGTTTGAATAAGTTTAATTTGGGAAGGTCATCTTTGATACTATTCTTAGCTTTGCCGAGAGCCCCAATACCCCCTATGGTTACCCTCATCTAAGTTTGATCTATGGTATGCTAAAGGATCTAGGAAATAATAGAAGATGTCCCCGGTAAGGCACTATCCGTCAATCCTGAACAATTTAAAATTCCTAAAACTATGTTTGACAGTTCAAGGCACACTAATCTCATGGAACCAGTTGAACCATCTCCTCTTTAGCCAGTTGTTCAGCCACTAGTTCAGCCAGTTGTTCAAACAATTGTCAGCACAACTGCTCCCTCAAGCTCTAGTACATCTGACAGAAATGGCATACATGCCCAGATTGCCATATTTCAGTCTCAAATCAACTCCCACAAAGCTGAAAGTCAAGGGAAACATGTCTTGATTGCAGGTCTGGGAAAATCAATTGTTGAACTAAGGGATCTTCTTGGTGGTTCCTCTGAAAAAGGGGGAAAAGAGACTACAAATTCAGGGGGAGCAGGAGCAAATTCAAGTGGAGAACCCATGGCTGATCAAGGGGAGCTATGTTAAGTGCAAATGATAAATATAATCTGGTCTTCAAATTTTAAAAGGATGTTGCTACCATGGAAAAGGAAGTACTTGAAGAGGACTTGTGTACTGATGTTGGTGTTGGAAAAATATTTTGATTTGTTTTTGGTTTGTAATAACTTAAAAAGGTGATATTTTGGATTTGAACTGTTATGCTATGACTGGCTAGTTTTTGGATCTTAATTAATTATGCAGGTTTTGATCAGAACCACAAAGATAGGGGGAGATTGAAATAGTATGGTATACTAAAAATTTATTCATATTTGTGTTTCTGATTGAATAATATTGTGATATATTTAGATTAAATTAGATTAGTAAATAGTTGTGAATATTAACATAGTTTAACTTTGATTTTGTTTGACTAACGGCCAACCTTTATTTTTAGTGATTATCTTGTTTATAAGGTAGGTGTATAAGATGGAAATGACTTTATATTTTGATAAGAAAAGTAGTTGCCAAGAAGAATCCTAATTGGAGAAAGATTGTGATCAACCTTTATAAAAGGAAGAACCGCCTCAAATTGTTTGATACGGATTTTAGGAATTTAAACAGAGTATTCGAGTTTACAAGAGTCCTAAGTTGTTCTTGAAATTTGCACGATTAAAACTTTAAGATTGTTTTATATTTTTCTAGTTCTTCACTTAGAACCGTTTGATCGTTTAGTGTTTTTATTTTTTCCTTTCATTATAAGTTTTTGTACAACTTGTTCTCAATAAGGTTTTGTTTTATAAAAGGTTTTCCAGCAAGTTATTCTTTATGAAGTATTTAATTCTCGAAGTTATTCCGCTGCATTTATTTACTGTTTGATCAACCTTTATAAAAGGAAGAGCCGCCTCACATTGTTTGATATGGATTTTATGAATTCAAACAGAGTATTCGAGTTTACAAGAGTCCTAAGTTTTTCTTGAAGTTTGCATGATTAAAGTTTTAAGATTGTTTTATGTTTTCTAGTTCTTCACTTAGAACCGTTTGATCGTTTAATATTTTTATTTTTCCTTTCATTGTAAGTTTCTGTACAACTTTTTCTCAACAAGATTGTGTTTTATTAAAGGTTTTCCATCAATTTATTCTTGATGAAGTTTTTAATTCTCGAAGTTATGAGGAGGAGGAAGATTCACATAATGTGTCTACAGGAAACTAAGTGAGTTGGAGAGAAAGCAAAAGAAATTTCGCCTTGGGGTTTTAAGCTTTGGTACTCAGGAAAGGATAAGGGTAGAAATGGAGTGGATATCATTATTGATAAGGAGTATATTAATGATGTGGTGGAAGTGTACATGAACAGTGATCGAATTATGGGCATTAAACTGGTGATACGTGATGAGATTATAACTATTATTTCTGCCTATGCACCATAAGTAGGGTTGGATGCATCTATTAAACAAGTGTTCTGGGAATATTTGGAGGAGGTAGTGCTACGAGTACCTAGTGGTGAGAAATTAGTGATTGGTGGTGATCTGAACGGGCAAGTGGGGTCTAGTCGACATGGCTTTGAGAGTATACATGGAGGTTTTGGTTTTGGGGAGAGGAATGAAGCAGGAAATAGTATCCTGGACTTTGCGTTGGCATATGACTTGAGTATAATGAACACTTGGTTCAAGAAGAGAGAATCTCACTTGGTGTCCTATAGGAGTTGAGGTAATGCGAGTCAGATTGACTTCTTCTTAGTAAGAAATGCTTGTAGAAAGAGTTATACAGATTGCAAGGTTATTCCGGGTGAGAGCACATCAACTCAACATAGGCTGGTGGTACTTGATTTTTGAAGTAAGAGAATTTTGAGGAAGAGAAAACCACAGGTAGACCCTAGAATCAAGTGGTGGAGACTTCAAGGGGAGAATCAACAGAAATTTGTAGCTAAGATGGTTGATACCGGTATTTGGTCGGATAATATGGAGGATATGAATATAGATTCGACTTGGACTAAGATGGAACATACCATAAAGGAGGTGGCGAAAGAAGTCCTTGGAGAATCTAGAGGAAACGGGCCACCAAGTAAGGACACATCATGGTGGAATGAGGAAGTAAAACAAGCAATAAAGGTCAAGCGAGAATGCTACAAATTATTGGGGAAATGTAGGAGCGACGAGAACTATGAGAAGTATAAGGAAGCTATAAGAGATGCTAAGAAAGCAGTAAGAGACGTAAGAGAAAAGGTGAATCAAAAACTTTATGATAAGTTGGATACAAAAGAAGGGGAAAAGGACATCTACAGAATCGCTCGTATGAGGGATAAGAGGACACGAGATATTGGAACGGTTAAATATGTGAAAGATGTAGATCAAAGAGTTCTAGTCGGGGATAAAGAGATAAAAGATAGATGGAGTTCGTACTTTGATACCTTGTTCAATGGCGGTCAAGAGCAGGATATTGGAGATTTAAATATCTCTTCGAGTATAGTTAATCGAGATTTTATGCTGAGAATTCAAAAGAGTGAAGTGGAAATGGCAATGAAAAAGATGAGATTGAAGAAAGCTGTAGGACCGGATGGTATACCAATTGAGGTTTGGAGATGTTTCGGGGAGAGGGGAATAGATTGGTTAACAACACTATTTAACAAGATATGGAGAATTAACACAATGCCATTGGAGTGGCGGAAGAGTACTCTGATCCCTTTGTATAAGAACAAATGTGATGTCCAAGATTGTGCTAACTATCGAGGGATCAAACTAATGAGCCATACTATGAAACTGTGGGAAAGAGTGATTGCACAAAGGCTGAGAAAAATTGTAGATATTTCGGATAACCAATTTGGGTTTATGCCGGGAAGATCGACTATGGAGGCAATATATCTTATGAGACAAACCATGGAGAAATATCGGGATCAAAAGAAAGATTTGCATATGGTTTTCATTGATTTGGAAAAGGCGTATGATAAAGTGCCAAGAGAGGTACTTTGGTGGGCATTAACAAAGAAGGGTGTTTCAAAGAAATATATTGATATTATCAAGGACATGTATAATGAAGTTAGTACTTGTGTACAGACTAGTGTTGGAAAGACTGAAGAGTTTCCTATAAAAATTGGAGTGCATCAAGGTTCCGCACTTAGCCCTTTTCTTTTTGCTTTGATAATGGACGAATTGACGAGGTCAGTCCAAGATGATATACTAAGGTGTATGTTGTTCGCAGATGATATTGTGCTGATTGATGAGACAAGAGAGGGTGTTGAAAGTAAATTGGAGTTATGGAGACACACTTTGGAATCTCGAGGTTTTCGACTAAGCAGAAGCAAGACTGAATATTTGGAGTTTGAGTTTAGCAGAGTTGGAAGTAGGGAGGCAGGGGCGGTCACATTTGATGAAAATATTGTCCAAGCTTCTGAGTTTTTTTCGCTATCTTGGATCAATTATCCAAAAGAATGGAGAATTAGATGGTGATGTGGCTCATAGGATTAAAGCAGGTTGGTTGAAGTGGAAGAGTGCCACAGGGTTTCTATGTGATCGCGGCATGCCCAATAGATTAAAGGGAAAATTCTACCGCACGGCAATTAGGCCGGCATTGCTTTACGGCACGGAATGTTGGGCCGTGAAACAGTGTCACGTGCATAAGATGAATGTGGCGGAGATGCGTATGCTTCGATGGATGTGCTGTCATACAAGAAATGATCGATTGGGGAATGAGGTGATCAGAGGTAAAGTAGGAGTTGCGCCCATTGAGGATAAAATGAGAGAAAATCGTCTGAGGTGGTTTGGACATGTGACAAGGAGACCGAGTGATGCACCGGTTAGGAGGCCGGAACAGTGGAGAAATGATAAAATGGCGAGGGGTAGGGAAAGACCCAAACAAACTTGGATTTGAGTGATTGAAAATGATATGAGTTTACTTGGAGTGGACGAAAGTATGGTGTTGAAGAGACCAGAGTAGAGGGCAAAAATCCATGTGGGGGGCTGATTTATTTATTTATTTATTATTATTATTATTTTTTACTATATATATATACTAGTACATGCCTGTGTCCAAGGACACGGGGTTTTTTTTTTTTAGTTTAATTTTTTTAAGGGCAAAATGGGAAATTGATAAAATAGTGAGGGCAAAATGGAAAATTCGGCCCTTGACACTATTCATAGTACTGTAGCACACATCTCTAATTCATACTATATATTTTTTTATTGTTTTTTTATTTATTATTATTTTGTTATTTTATTTTAATTTTTTAATTTTTTAATTTTTAATTTTTTATTTACTTATTTTTTTTTTCTACAACCTTTTCACACGATGACATTTGAGAATTCATGTTAGCCGACCCCAAATTATTTTGGGACTAAGGCTTTGTTGTTGTTGTTGTGTGTGTGTAAAGTTATTAAGACACTTGTGTGATGAAATTGAAAAAAGGCTCTTCGACCGGGAATTGTTACACACAAGTGACTGATTCTTTGATTCTTTGGACAATTCTATCTACAAATCCTTCAGAATTCCTTTCGGCCTTTGAATTCTTTTATTCTTTCATTTAGTCCATTTAATCCAAATATTATAATATACGAAACATAAGGATTTTTGGACGACTATTATCTTCTATGTATTACACTATATCAAGTTTTCTCAAGTTCCTTGATACTAGATAAGAGTTTAATTAAAATAACGCACGCACAATGAAATATCATTTTATGGAACTATGTCTTATTTGCACTACATCATCCTTTAAGTTTTTTGGTGGCATGCTTTAGTTAAAGGATTAGCAATCGTCAACTCGATCCTAATATGCTCAATGTGCTTGATGTCTACGATTTCCACTCTTGTTCTTCCTAGCCATAAATATAAATACAGCAGTTGAGTTGTTATAATTGTTTTGGTAGAAAAAACAATAGTGTTGAATCTTAACTTTGACAAGTGTGTGGATTAAACAACAAGGAGGGGACTGTGAAATTCGACTAAATGGAACAAAGACATGAAAAGAAAGAATGACACCACGATTTGTTAACGAGGAAAACCTTAGAGGTGATAACCTCTTGAAAAAAACCCCGGGAGTTAGGTCTCCAACCTTAAAAGTTTCACTATGATTATTATGAATACAACTGTGGAAGATGATGGAGAGAATTACAAGTAGAGTGTGCGTAGAGTGTGTGCATATGAGAGTGCGTGTGTTTTTTCGTCTCCATCTCCCCTTAAATATAAGTAAGTATGAATGGGTAAAAGTTGTTCCTACAATCTCGGAAATAATATTATCCTCTTCAACGTCCGTGAGACCAAGTCATCCTTGCCGTTGAAGATGTGTTGAACGTGCTAGAAAAATATCTCGTATTCTTCTCTCTTATTCACTGAAAAATAATAATAAAGATATTAGGAAAAATTAAATAAGTAAATATTAAAACGATACTTACAGTGGAGTAACATCTTGACATGCAGGAGCAACTGAAATTGTCACCATGCTGAAAAATACCCACAACAATAATATACAATCTTAATGATCGAAAAACTGAATCAACAATTCTCAACCCAGAAATGAAACTCATCAACCATACACCAGATAGCCTCAAAGCAAATGAACATTACGTTGGTACGAGTTGTATACTCGTCCACTAATTTGTTTTAATATCTATCTTAGTCACACACCTTCCTATTTAATATTTCATGTGAACCTTTTATCCATTTGCTGTTAAATGGTGGGTCAATTTTGGCTCACCATATTCAATCTTTTGTAAAATGGCGAGTCAAAATTAGTTCATCGCTTTGTGAGCATATTTGGGATATAGTAAATATATACTCCCTCCGTCCCACAATAATATGTAAATTTTCTATTTTGGGCATTCCACAATAATATCTAACTTTCCCAAAATGGAAAGGAATCTTTACTATTCCCTCCACTCATTCTCTCTCCTACATTATTTTAATACTCACATCACCATTATAATTTACTATTCTCTCCACTCATTCTCTCTCCTATTTTATTTTCACACTCACAACACTTTCAATATAATAATTTCTCCTTAATCCCCGTGCATTTTGCAAAAGTCCATAAAATTGTGGGACGAAGGGAGTACTCCTTACGTCCATTTAAAAAGGTCAAAAATCGATTTCAAAAAGGTAAAAAATCGGTATTACACAAGAATTAAGAAAAAATATAGTGAAATAAGTGTTGTAAGTTTGAAAATTGAGGTAGTAGAGAGAAAGTGAGACATAGAATAGTAAGTGGATAATTATTGTGATTATGACAAGTGGGTCCCGCTAATATATACTCCCTCTGTCCCACTTCAATTGATACTTATTTCCTTTTTGGTCCGTCCCACTTCAATTGATACTTCCCAAAATGGAAAGGAATCTTCACTATTTACCCCACTCATTCTCTCTCCTATTTTACTTTTTCACTCACAACATTCTCTCTCCTAACTATTCCTCCCACTCATTCTCTCTCCTATTTAATTTTTCATACTCACAACATTTACCTTTTTCTCTTTCTTACATCATTTTTCCTTAATAGTTGTGCCATTTTTTTTGGTCTCAAATGAAGTGGGACGGAGGGAGTAAGTATTAAAAAGTTTTCATTTTGGGTGTGTCTTTTTTTTTTAAATGTGACACCCAAAATAAAATTTTGTGTCTTTTCGGGTGGAACGGAGGGAGTATGTTTTAATTTAATGTTCATATTTTTTCCAATATACTCCCTCCGTCTCACAACAAGTGACACACTTTGCTATTTTGGGCGTCCCACTGATAAGTCACACTTCCTAAAATGGCAAAGAATCTTTACTATTCCCTCCACTCATTCTCTCTCCTACATTATTTTAATACTCACAACACCATTATAATTTACTATTCTCTCCACTCATTCTCTCTCCTACTCAACTATCTACACTCACAACACATCAACCTTTTTACTTTTTTCTTAATTTCCGTGCAGAACAGTAATGTAAACGCAGCGGAATCAATAAAGAATAAACAAGAAAATCAAAGGGATTTCTTGACCTCGATTCGAATCCACGAATAAAGGATTTAAACTACGACAATTGCAAAGTTTGCAATTCAATAACAAAATAATTCAAAAGCTGCCGTAACCCTAATCTACTAGAGTTTAAATACCTTAAGAAACAAAACCCATCCAAATGACTAAACTACCCAGTTTAAAATATCCAAATGACAAAACACGTAAATACGTGAACCACCAAAACGACGCCAGGCGGGCGCCTGGGTCTCGCCAAGCGGGCGCCTGGAACACCGCGACATCGCCCATCGTTACTCCACCTTGAGGCGGGCGCATGGAGCCACATGGGGCGGCCGCCTCAATCACCGTGGGACATCCTCCTTCGACCCAACTTGATGCGGACGCCTGGAAGAAGAGTGTGCGGCCGCCTCAAAGAACAGCCTTCTTCATTGTCTTCGTCTCTTGATTCTCTTGCATCGCCTACATCATGCTCCCCTTCTTGAAAAGGATTCGTCCCCGAATCCACATCAACATAAAGAGGATCGTCCGGGAAATACTCGAAGAGATCAGCGACATTGAAAGTAGGAGAAATGTGCCACCCGTCAGGTAACTCCACAACATACGCGTTATCATTGACCTTGCGCACCACCTTGCACGGACCGATCTTTTTGGGATGCAACTTACTGTAGGTACCCACTGGAAATCTCTCCTTGCGCAAATGCACCATAACCAAATCTCCCACAGAAAAAGTTTTGACGCGACGTCGCTTATCCGCATCTGCCTTATATCTAGCATTCGAGACCTCAATATTCTTCCGAACCTCCGCCTGAATAGTGTCGAATGATTCTGCCATATGTTCAGCTGCAACGCTATACCCCGGCAACTTTGGTAAGGGCACCAAATCAAGTGTATGACTCGGAGGACGTTGGTACACAACCTCGAATGGTGTCTTCTTCGTAGTCCTGTTAGGCATATTATTAAAAGCAAACTCAGCAGTGGCTAACATCACATCCCACTTCTTCGGATTGTCACCGCATAAACAGCGAACCATCGACCCCAAAGTCCGATTAACCACCTCCGTCTGGCCATCTGTCTGAGGATGAAAAGAACTGCTAAACTGAAGACCCGTCCGGAAGATACTCCACAATGTACGCCAAAAATGACTTAAGAACTTCGTGTCACGATCTGAAGTAATGGTCTTGGGAACCCCATGTAGGCGAACTACCTCCTTGAAGAAAAGACCCGCAATATGAGCAGCGTCCGATGTCTTACGACACGGAATAAAATGGGCCATCTTTGAGAAACGATCAACGACCACGAACACTGAATCATTGGACCTTTGTGTACGAGGTAACCCCAGAACAAAGTCCATCGAAATATCCTCCCAAGGGGCTGTCGGAACCGGAAGAGGGGTGTACAATCCGATTGGGACTGCCCTTTGTTCGTCTGACAAACCATGCACTTCCGCACGAACATATTAGTGTCTCTTCGCAACTGTGGCCAATAGTAACGTTGGGAAACCAGCTCCAAAGTCTTGTCACGACCAATATGACCATCCTTGTGAATCTCCGCAATAAGACTCTCACGAATGCAGCCTTGAGGAATGCACAAACGGTTCTTGAAAAATAAGAACCCATCTTGCGAAAGAACACTCCGACGGGATCTCCATGCCGACAACGAGCCCAATCTCGAAAAAATCAGGATCTCGACGCATACAACTCTTTCAAGCCAAACCCCACCACGACAAGATGCATTGTAACCAATGCACTCACCCGACGACTCAATGCATCGGCAACCTTATTATGTTGCCCACTCTTGTGCTGAATAACGAAAGTGAACTGTTGTAGGTATGCCACCCAACGTGCGTGCATCCTGTTAAGAGATTTCTGACCATTCATATATTTCAACGCCTCATGATCAGTATGAAGGATAAACTCACGGTGTAATAAATACTGCTCCCAATGTTTGATGGCCTGAACCACCGCATAGAATTCGAGCTCGTAAGTGGTCCACTTACGTTTAGCCTCCTCAAGCTTTTGACTCATAAAAGCCACAGGTCGCTTACTCTGAATCAAAAACGGCTCCAATGCCCACAACGAAGCATCGCCTCCAACTCAAAAGGCTTAGAGAAATCCGGTAACACCAAAATAGGAGCACTAGTGAGTTTCTCCTTAATTAAGGCAAAACTAGCAGTAGCCTCGTCGCCCCACAAGAACTTCCCCTTTTTCATACATTCAGTAATAGGAGCTACAACAGTACTAAAGTTCTGAATGAAACGACGGTAAAAAGTAGCAAGACCATGAAAACTGCGTACCTCACTAATTGTAGTAGGAGTAGGCCAGTCGCGAATAGCTCGAACTTTCTCTTCATCAACCTGAATCCCATCCGTAAAACGACATACCCCAAGAACAATAGCTTGTCAAGCATAAAACTGCACTTCTTGAAATTGATGTACAACTCATTCTCTCGAAGCACCTGCAGAACCAACCGAATATGCCCAATATGCTCCTCCTCCGATTTACTAAAGATTAGTATGTCACCAAAGTAAACCACCAAAAATTTCCCATTAAAAGGCTTCAAAACCTGATTCATCAACCGCATAAAAGTGCTAGGGGCATTAGATAAGCCGAACGGCATGACCAACCACTCATAAAGCCCCTCCTTGGTTTTGAAAGCAGTCTTCCACTCATCACCTTGGCGAACCCTCACTTGATGGTACCCACTACGCAAATCAATCTTAGAGAAGATGCGAGCACCACGAAGGACATCCAGCATATCATCAAGGCGGGGAATAGGGAATCAGCCTTAACAAGAATCTTGTTAATAGCCCTGCTATCAACACACATCCGCCAGGAACCATCCTTCTTGGGAACAAGTAGAGCTGGAACCGCACAAGGGCTCATACTTTCCCGAATAAAACCCCGCTGTAATAACTCTTCAACCTGCGACCTCAGAATATCATGCTCAGCTGGGCTCAATCTGTAATGTGGCAAATTAGGGAGGGAAGCACCAGGGACTAAGTCAATGTTATGCTGAATATCCCGCAACGGAGGCAACCCCGCAGGAAGTTCATTAGGCATAATGTCCTTATACTCATCCAATAACGCTTGTAAAGTAGTAGGAACTAAACAAGTGTCATCACCCAAGCCCTTCTTGACTACAGCAAAAATAACAGGTGCATCCATAGCCTCGGAAACAAACTCCTGAGCAGTACATAGTGAAACAATAGGCTTTCGCCTAGGTTGGGCACATACAGATTTTTCACGCAATGGACACAAATTAAAACGAGTCCCATCCTTCATAAAGCTCAAAACATTATCCCGGCCCTTATGCACGACATTAAGGTCGAATTGCCATGGTCGACCCAACAAAAGATTGCAAGCATTCATATCCACAATATCACATAAAACATCATCCTTATAACGACCAATAGAAAAAGGGACAAGACATTGTTGTGACGTTCCGGATCATC
The DNA here is from genome assembly GCA_022495995.1 of Adenophora triphylla var. japonica. Taxonomy (NCBI): domain Eukaryota; kingdom Viridiplantae; phylum Streptophyta; class Magnoliopsida; order Asterales; family Campanulaceae; genus Adenophora; species Adenophora triphylla. Next base: position 35,295 of record JAFEMH010008096.1, on the reverse strand, counting down.
AGCAGCAGTAGGGGTTGTCAACATAAGTCTTCGGACCACAAAAGAGGAATGCTCTCCCTCGAAATCGGCTTCATCATTGGGATCCTCCCAAACCTCCGGACAATCTTCCTCATTGATATCTTCCTCACCATCATCCCTTTCAACCACATTAACAGATTTACGACTCGGACATTGGCTCGAAATATGGCCCACACCACCACACTTATAGCACTTGTCACCGTAAGACCTAGCATAAGGATTGGTAGTCTGACGGGTAGTCGAGGGAGGCGGAGTTGGCTTACGTACAGTCTGCGTAGTAGGGGTGGGGGTTGTCTTTGCTTCGGCACTCGCTGAACTCCCAACATGTGCCTTCCCCGAATCAGAACCCACTGCAGTCGACGATTGTCCCCCCAAATTACGGAACTGAGACGGTGGTCTGAAAGTCGGCGCTAACCGACGTTCAACCTGCTCGCGCTCGTTCAATAGCCTCATCCAAGAAACCGGCAAGATGGAGTTCAACCCGATTACGGATATTCCGTCGTAGGCCTCAACAAAGCGAGCCGTCAATTGCGCATCCGTTTCACTCAAGTCGGTGCGAGATGACCGGTTGTGAAAATCATGGAGATAAGCATCAACCGTTCTAGCACCTTGTTTACACTCCATGAACTTCTTGTACATAACTCGCTCAAAATTAACAGTAGAAACCTCTCGCCTCAAAGCTCGTTTCATACGGTCCCAATCATTAATTGGTGGTCCGCCACTACGAATCAATTGGTTATTGATTTGTTTCCACCAGGCGGATACACCACCCCTTAATTTATATGCCACATATGGGACCTTTTTCTCCTCAAACGTATTCATCAAATCGAAATATTTTTCAACTTCATCTAACCAATCAGAAAAACCAACCATGTCTAACTCACCAGAAAAGAAGGGAATATCTGCCTTGATTTTTGGTAGTTGTTCGACGTTGTTCTCGAACTCCTCGGCCGGCGGAGCGCGATGGAAGTTTACGTCCTCGCGTCCTACAGGGATCTCACGATTGCCTGCCCGATGCCCTTGGTTGAGCTGCAAAGCCTGTAAAGATTCCACGAGTACTGCATGTTCTTCAGCGCGAGCGGCGCGGTCCTGCTGCATCTGTTGAACCAAAGCAGTAAAATTCGCGGCCATTGTAGCCATGGCTGTTTGAAGCTCATTGATACCTCCATCGTTCCCGTTATTGGCCATCGTCCTAGGATCTCTCCTGCTCTGATACCAAATAATGTAAACGCAGCGGAATCAATAAAGAATAAACAAGAAAATCAAAGGGATTTCTTGACCTCGATTCGAATCCACGAATAAAGGATTTAAACTACGACAATTGCAAAGTTTGCAATTCAATAACAAAATAATTCAAAAGCTGCCGTAACCCTAATCTACTAGAGTTTAAATACCTTAAGAAACAAAACCCATCCAAATGACTAAACTACCCAGTTTAAAATATCCAAATGACAAAACACGTAAATACGTGAACCACCAAAACGACGCCAGGCGGGCGCCTGGGTCTCGCCAAGCGGGCGCCTGGAACACCGCGACATCGCCCATCGTTACTCCACCTTGAGGCGGGCGCATGGAGCCACATGGGGCGGCCGCCTCAATCACCGTGGGACATCCTCCTTCGACCCAACTTGATGCGGACGCCTGGAAGAAGAGTGTGCGGCCGCCTCAGCAACAGCTTCTTCATTGTCTTCGTCTCTTGATTCTCTTGCATCAGCTACATCAAACAGTAACTGTGTCACTTGTTATGGGACGGAGGGAGTATAGAGTAGCTCAATTTATACATATATTTTCCATACTTATGTCTACTTCCCTATACTTTTTATTTAACGCAAAAAATCGATTTTAATCTTTTTAATTATGGATGATTATAAAGTCAATTCTCATAATTTTGCCAATCATTCCTGCAGGCTCTAAAAAATGCTTGCGAAAAATCCAAATTTCATACACAATTACTCAGCTGCAGTAACCTTGTTATCTTCCAACTCTTTAGCCCACTTGAACTCAAGTAGACCATCGCCATCTGAAGTTTCTCCTTGATCAGAAACACTTGTTCCAACTGCCCTTGTCTGAAATATCCCAACAGCTTCTCCCCCTTTTTGACCAGAAAAAGAGGCCCTCAAGGCAACAAAGGAAGCTTTCATGTCACTCATGGTCCGGAGTTGGGACTGCATGGTCTGAATTTGAGACTCCATAGTCTCCATTTGAGCATCCATCAGATCAATCTTTGAGTCCAAAAAAGAGATGGTCACCGGCACGGACATGTTTGTGTCAATATCTATGTCCACATGCTCCATCACATCTGGTTGTTCATATAGTCCAACATTCTCACGGACAGAAGAAGAGCCAACAACATTTTCCAAAGGAAGATCCATAACCTTAAGAGCTCGCAGAATGTCTGGGGGCAAAGAAATGGCAGCAACTGGGCGTGAAGGCAAATCATTGGGGCCCACTTTCACATCTTGGGAGAGAAGGATGGCGGTGATGAGACAGGGATAAGGAAGGTGCCATTTTGTAGATGGCGAAGCAGCAAACAAACTGACTTCCTTAAAGATTGTTAGACCCAAATTGAAGGGAATCCCCGTCCCAATGCGATAAATCAACTCACCCTGATCCTCTGTCACTATTGATGGATTGAAAGAAGGGACCCAATTATACACTGCCACTTTGTGCAAAAAAGTGTAAAAAGAAGTAAGGTCCGAAACTTTAAATAGAGAAGGCCACTCCTTCAATCTTTTCCCGGTCAATACAGAAGCTATTTCATTGTAGCTTACAATCTCCGGAACTGATGCAGGTGCAGGGGACCCCAAGAATTCTGAGATGGTGGAAGGAGAAAAGCTTACTATTCTGTCCCGAACATAAACTCGGCCAAAGTTGAGAGAAATGGGATCTGTGAAAGACAAGGGAAGATTGGCATAAAACTCCATGACTAGTCTAGCATAGTAAAAAGAAGGGAAATCAATAGATTTTAGCAAGCCCTTATTCTCAAAAAACCGAACCAAGTTATGCCTATCAAAAACATCTTCCTTTCTCTGCCTCTCAACAACCAACTTTTTGAAGACAATAGACTTGAACCTCTCAGATGCAGTCTCAGTGTAGAAAGATGTGGACATAGCTTTACTTACAGAGAGCGGAGGTGATGACGGCGAGAGAGATGTTCGAGATGGTGTTGGCACACCCTTATTAGCCATCTCAGCATCTTTACATGTCTCAGCATGATGTTGAGCATAATCAGTGAAGGAAGAAGAGTAAGAGGACTCATGTTGTACTTTAGAATCATGTTCTTCCACATTTACCCTTTGCCTCTTCTCTATTGGAGCGTCAGGCTTAAAGGGGGACACCATTGCTGAAGACCTGTGAGAGAGAGGGAGAAATAGATCAGACAAAGAGCACAAAATGGAAGACAGAGTGAGCAGTTGTTTTGAATTATCTAGACAAACCCTTTAAGAGAAGAACAAGAAATAGATCAATCATAGCATGCACTTGCAAGCTCTAGTCTACCTTGCAGATTATATACTCGTCTTCTCGTTGTGGCTTGGCTTTTAATGTAAACATGTAACGAGGCATTTCCCTTTCTTAGATTATCTGAAATGAACATGAACATTGTAATGACTTAGTGTTGTGCCAAGGGATCAAGAACATACCTTATGCTCGATATCAGATACAAGTCCTTCCAGGAACAATGATGCAACTCGGAATTTATAATGTGCTTCAAAGTTGAAAACCAATGCCTCTCATAAGCTTGGTTCTGATTTGTCTGATGAAGAGATGAAGTATTGCACGATTACAAGATAAAAAAAAAAACCGTTAGCGATTGGAAACTTTATATAGCAATAGTAACGAGAATTCAAATTCTTCCCTTTGCGCCAAATTTGGTCGTTAATCTATTTAATTATTCAGAATTAATTGTCGACAACTTACAGAAGATTTTACATTGAATCTTGTTTTTGAAGAGTCGAGTTATGGAAATTATAGAGCCTGGTTAAACTTTTTTCTTTTTATAATTATGGCATTTATGATTAGTAAACTATATCCCTCCATATTCTTCATCATAAGAAAATTACTTTCCAATTAGTTTTCCTTGCTAGGATAAAATCATAAAGACAAAGAAATCCAGAAAGAGCAGATACAGAAACAACACAAATGAAAATAGACTTAAACCGGTTGTTAGATTAGGCGGTTTATCGTTATATTTCCCTTCTTAGATTCAATTTTTATAAGATTCGATTTTCAGAAAACTGGGAAACCAATTGATTTAAAATACAACTCCTCCGTCCCAAAATGAAATGACCATTTTTGTCCTTGATCAAGAACAAAAATGAACATTCATTTTTGAAACAAAGTGAGTAGAATGTAGGTTATATTCCGCGAAATATTGAAAGACTTGCTTGAATATTTGGTCTACATATTGATTTCAAACATGACTCATAAGTTACTCCGTATTATGAATTTTCGGACAATTATTTTTCCTCCGTTTAATTAAAACCTGGTCTTTGATCAAAGCCTTCAGGCTCCAACACATTAATCAAGGGCCTATTTTAGTGAAAATATGTAAATATCATGATTTCTCTTTTTGTTCGTCGCTGTTGTAAAATTTACTTTCTGAAATATGTAATGCTGTTTTATATTTCATCGTCCATCGATAATGTGTGGACTGAAGTAGTAGTCTCTTTTTTCCTCTCCTATCCAAAACGATTATTCCATTTCCCTTTATTGTTTGTCATAAAAAGATAGTCTCATGTTCTAAAACCATTGTCCATTTAGCAAACACTCAAATTTTAATCATCAGGTTAACTTGTGATCGGCAAAATCTCAAATTTAACTGTTCAATATACTGATCATGGGACCGGAGTACTAAAGTTCAAACCAAAAGTGGTACTGTATTTAGGCAAGTGAAAACTTGGAACCTGTTGATTCATCTGAGTTTTAAGTACAGATAAGAAGCTATACAGTTAAAATCTTAAGAACTATTGAACTTATTTATCAAACAAGAAATTTCAGTGGCATGTTCTCCGTAAAAAGATAACAACCAAATTACCAGAACCTGAATACAACCATATTTTGACTACCGTCAAGATGAAGTTCTCCACTGCAACTCAACCTGAATCCGACCATTTTTTGAGTACCCTGAAGATGAAGTTGTCCACTGCAACTCAACCTGAACGCGGCCCTTTTTTTTTTGAGTCTTTAAGGTTGTACCTCTAGTTGATCCTCTTATTATTAACAATGTCTGATAGATATATATCCACATAACCAAGAGTTTCTTTACAGCAAAAGCAGAGTAATATATAAGACTTAACAAAGATGTCCATGAATCCCTTCAAAATGATGTTTCATTTATGTTTGAAAAGTGGACAAAATTCCCAAAAAAGGATTACGAAAATAGTTCTAGTTTTGAATGCTAGACCCTGACATATATTTTTTCCAAATCATAAGATAAGTAATCTTCAAAGAAAGCCGTGGATGAAATAAGTAAGCCAATTTGTCCTTACTAAAAGGATTTACTGCTAGAACATGGATTAATTAATATGTGTTATTTAATTCCATTTGTTATAATCATTTAATAATGTTAAAGTATAGACAAAATGTGTAGAATTCCATTAGGTGTAAGTACCATTAAATGATGGGCATAATGATAACTTCACACCATCTATAACAACTCTAAATTTTATGCTTTTATTTATTTAAAATATGATTTCCCTTAATTAATTAGGGTGGTTATTTAAATTAATTATAGGGGTTAGAAAATTAAAAACCCAAGTTAATGCCCTATTTAAATTTAGGCTGTTTTGTGGGAGTAACTGATGGAAGCAATTAGGAACCTCTTCAATGGTTTTAATGGCAAGGAGGGAATGAAGGGTTGCTTGGGGTTATAAAAAGAGAGAGAGGGGCAGTTTATTCTTGTCACAAAGAAAAGAAATCACAAGAGAAAAAGAGAGTGCGGCTGGGAAAGAGAGTGAGGTCGCAGAGGGAAGGAGGCCGAGGCAGGAAGAAGAAGAAGGAGGAGAAAACCTCCATTGTTGTGTGTTCAAGCTCAACCTAAGTAAGTAATCATCCTCTTCTTTTGGGATTTCTAAGATAGAGAAGTATGTAAAATCCTAGAAGGAGACCTAGACATCTGAAGTAAGATTAATGAATAAAATCAGATTTTTGTGAAGGAAATTATGAAGTCTTAATTGTTGAATTAGAACTAAGGAGTTAGCATGGAAATTATTTTGATGTTGATTCAATTAGGCCATGCTAGGAATGTTGATCGAATTAGGGTCTGTATGTGTGTGTGGTGTGGGCAGTGTGTGTGAGTGATGTGCGTGTGTGAATATGTGGTGTATGTATGTGTGTTACTGCTGTATGGGCAGCAGTGGGTGGGTGTGGTGCGTGTGTGTATGTGTACAGCATGTGTGGGTGTGTTTCTGCGTGTTGGTGTGTGTGTGTGTGTGTGCAACAGAGTGTATGTGATGTATGTGTGCTGTGTGTGTTTGCTGAGAGTGTGTTTACTGGGAGTGTGTTAGTGTGTGTAGTGGGTGTTCTAGTAAGAGAAGGGAGTAAGAAAAGAAAAGAAAGAAAAGGAAGAAGGTCTGGAGATAAGAAAGAGAAGGAAATAGAAAATAAAGAAAAGAGAGAGAATTACAGAATAGTCTTAAAGATTTCTAGATTCTGCAAATCAGTCCTTGAGTTTAAAAGTTAACAGTTTCTGTTAGAAGTTAACGGAATCCAATAGAAACTTAACAGAAAAGGTTAGGAAGTTAACCCTAGAGTTAATTAGAAGGATCTAGTGTATTAATATAATATTGTACACTATCCTAAGACGCATTTACATGATTGTAGATTCGCGCAAGAAGTGATTGCAAGGAAACGCAAGCGTTTAAGGTAAGGGATTACGTTCCTTAAGTATATTTGAGATTCATCCTTTAATGTAGGATTCCTCATAATTTGTTTCAAGCGTAGCTACTAATGGCCGGTAGCATTTGAACTCCGATGTTGATATAACGTCTTTTGATTATCTTACCCTTGATGTATGTTGTTCAATGGGTATCCAAGTGAATTGAAATTGCTTTATGTATTCTTGTACCTGGAATATTATGGGAACTATAACTGTATCTAATTGAAACAGGTGCAGTTAGATTAGTCTGATTGAAAAGGACTAATTAAGATAGTCTAGTTCGATTGAAAAGAACTTAGACTTTTAAATTGCTACTTGATGAAGTAGTGTGAATATCATGATATATCATAATAAGGGAGCACCCTGAAAAGGTGTAAGGTCTCTTATTCTCTTAACACCCTGAAAAGGTGTGACACCACGAAAAAGGTGTTTGAAACTATGGAATTGACGGACTTGTGATAGGGCCATGTTCTATTTAAGTATGATAACTGTATTTTGAATGTGTACAGTTAAAATTATTGTTGATAGCCTTTCATTGAAGTATAATTGATTGGTTTCGTTCTTTCGGTCATCTCTCCTTAGTACCCGGAGAGATTCCGTATGAACTTGCTGAGCATTGTTCGCTCACCCCTTCTTCTAATTTTTCTCCCAGGTAAGCGATAGGAGAAGTTGATCGGTCGCAGGGATGGCGGCTGGAATTAGGGTTAGGGTTAGCATTAATCATTTCGGACTTAGCGAGCTAGTGGGTTGTACTAGCCGTTAAGGTTTAAAGACAGTTATTTTCTCATTTGAATTATGGTTAGACGTACTAGCCGTTAAGGTTTAAAGACAGTTATTTCCGCATTTGATTTATGGTTAGGATTTACTAGCCGTTGGGATACCTGATTTTGGGAATTTTATATTTGATTGTTAATGGTATTTAATTGATGAAAATTGGGGTCGTTACAGTTGGTATCAGAGCTATGGCTTTAGGTCTTATGGGAAGAATACCTTTAGCTTTAGGAAACCTTAGTTCTAAGAAATTACTTGAATAAAGGCAACCCGGAACTTAGTTTTAGGTTATGCCTTGCTCTAAGATTATTATGTGAGGGAGGTAGGCTAAGTAGAGAGGTTAAAGGAATAACTTACTCGTCACTTGGGAAGATTAAAACATATTTACTTTAAGTATATTAGTATTATGTATTGAAGATATACTGATGATGATCTGTTTTGATTATAGGAGATGATCAGGAGATATTCTTTGAGTTTTGGCCGGGTACTATGATCTAGAAGAGTCGAGGAAATGGATGCTGCAAATGGAGTATGGAGCAAGCTTATTAAGGTTCAACCGGCTAGAGGAAGGTTGGTGCCGATCAGTAAGTTCCTGTGGAAGATTCAGAAGTATAGACGAGTAGCTAGGAACGAGCGGGAACGAAGAATCAAGGCCGAAGTGGAAGCGGCCCACATGAAGAAAGAGTTAGAGGAAGCAAAGTTAGAGCTAATGACAAAACAAGGGGAATTGACCATGTCGAAAGAATGGGCCGATAAGATTTTGGAGCAGAGTTACGCATGGTATTACGAATTGCAAGACTGAAAGAAGCCGGTGAGGCAAGAGGCCGAGAATCCAAGAGGAGACTTAGAAGGAACGTAAGCCTATCCGATCGTAATCAAGGACGATGAAGTTGAGGCAGTGACAGTGACACCTGTGCGTAGGTCTCGAGGAAGACCTAAAGGATCCAAGAACAAAGTGAAAATGTTAAGTGGAAGACCTAGGGGAAGACCTAGGAAGAATGCAGTTCCTTAAATAAAGTTGAAGATTTACTTTGTTTCCTAGAGTATTGAATGGTATCTAGTTAAAAGTTGCATTTGAGGATTTATTTGTTTTGACTCAAATTATGTTTTTATGAAATTAAAGTTAGTTGTGCTTTGTTGAATTACGTTTTGATTGAACTTATCCATTAGTGTTAATTTAATATGTTAACCGGGAAAGAGAAAGGTTGATCTATTGAAACGATCAACGTGAATAGAAATCGGCCTATTGAAACGGCCAAGTGTGATTAATAGTTGGTCTATTGAAATGACCAATGTGAAAAGAAATTTAGGTCTATTGAAATGGCCTCTGATTGTATTTGGGTCTATTGAAACGATCCATGAAAGTGGTGTTGGTCTGTTGAAATGACCAATGGTCTAAAGATTGGACCAATGAATTAAATGTTTAGTCTGATAAGACTGGTTGTTTTAGTTAGTATACAATGGTAACATTGTATATTTTGGCGTGAGTGAGAACGCTTAGAGTGGAAACCCTAATGAGGGCATTATATTGTTTCAGATGTCGGAGAGCAATAGCAACAACGTAAATGTCAACGGACAAAATCAGGAGCAAGCCGACAATGATATGGCAACTCTTCTTCAGACACTGAACCAGACGATGGCAGGAATTGGGCAGGTAGTAGCAACCTTAGCTCAACCACAGCCGCAAGTCGTACCGTTGAGGGATCCACTGGAGTTGTTCCAGAAGAGGAACCCGGAATCATTTTCAGGCACTCCAAAGGAGAAGCCGCAAGACTGGATCAAAGACATGGAGAAGATATTCGGGACATTGACTTGCACTCCGGAGCAAAGGGTGATGTTCGCGACCTTTATGCTGAAAGGACAAGCTTTGAAATGGTGGGAGGCCGAGAAGAGGGCAGCCACTGCACGTGGAGACGGTAACTTTACTTGGGATATGTTTAAAGGTGTGTTCAATGAAAAGTACTATCCGGCGAGCGTTCGAAATGCCAAAGTGGCAGAGTTTATGATGCTAACTCAAGGAAGTTTAACGGTGGATGAATACAGTGCAAAGTTCACCGAGTTGATGGAATTTGCCCCGACGTTCTTTGATAATGAAGAACAGAAGGCAAGAAAATTTGAGGCTGGTCTTAGTGACAGGATCAGGTACAGAATTACTCCGCTGCTGTTGTCAACTTATGGCCAAGTACTGGATAGAGCTAGAGTGGTAGAAAAAGAGGCAGACAGTTTCCGTAGTAAGCGGGATGAGAAAAAGAAGATGGCAGAAAAGGAGTCGAGTGGAAACAAGGGACATACTGGAAGTTGGAACCGAGACGGAACCAACAACAAGAGGAAGGCTATGGATGAGGCCCGGGGAAAGGAAATTGCTAGTAGCAAGTACCAGAACAAGGGAATTGATAACCGCAGAGGTGGGGATCAAAGAGTTACTCCAGAACAGAATGTATGACAAATGCCAAGTGTGCGAGGGTAAGCACAAGACCGAGGAATGCTGGTATAAGGAAAAGAAATGTTTTAATTGTGGCAAAATGGGACATCCGCAATGGAAGTGCCCGGAACCTAAGAAAGTTGGAAATACTCAAGGAGCCGGAACTGATAAGAACAATGGAGGAGGTCGTGGAAGAGTGTTTACCATGACTGCTAGGGATGCGAGGGCCACCAATGATCTTGTGGCAGGTACGCTGATGAGTGAGTTTTACACTCATCCATTGACTACTTTTTGAACTTATTATTTGCTTAATCCTTGAGTTTTGTGTGTTTAACGGATGTTTCTAGTGATTTTAGTTTCAGTGGTTGAATTGTGGAAATTGGGAACAATAGGCGAATAAATCAAGTGGGAACAATGAGATGTGGAAATTGTGGAACGGACTGAGTACAAATGGGGGCTAAAGGCAAATTGCAGCTGGGCCAAAAGAGGAGAAAATGACCACAACAGTCTGTCATTGTGGGCGGTCGCTCAGGTTGAGGTGGGCGGCCGCTCAGGAGAAAAAAATGTAAAGCTTGAATCTTCTGTTGAGCTGGGCGACCGCCCAGGTAGGAGTGGGCGACCGCTCACAAGCATAAAAGGTGAAGACAAAATGTTTCTGTTGGACTGGGCGACCGCTCAGGGGTGTTGTGGGCGACCGCCCACGAGGCGTTTGGAAAACTGTAACAGCCGCATGGAGCAGTGATGGGAATTAAGTAATGGTTATTAAATTTGGATGATCATGGGTTTTTATTAAGGCTTTTTATTGCAGCTGGGGGTTTTTTAAGAAGACAATTATTATTTAGTTAATTAGTTGTTTTTATTATTTCTTTAGAGAACTTATATAAGTAGCTTGTCATTTTATCTTAGATAGTAGTTAGAGAGAGTTTTACGAGAATATTTCCTTAGATATTTCTTGGTGTTCTTGCTTTCTAATGGCTAGCTAAACCTTTTAGTTCTTGGAATTGGAGGTAACATTTTATGTCTTAAGTTTTATTGTTCATCTTTATCTTAGTATTACTTGGGATAATCAAGTTGTTTTTAATGAAGTTTTAGAACTTTTGTCTTGATCAAATAATTGTTCTTGAATTGTTTAGAATTTCAATTGTGAAACGCCAAATTTACAATTGAAATTAGTCTTGGCTTGATTTTCACAATTTGTTGAATCCTCGCCAAAAGATTCATAAGAATTGTGGTTTATTTTATGTTCTTAAAGTTCTACAATGGGTTTCTAGCTAATCTACGAACGGGCCAAGGGAGTAGATTAGTTAGAAACACTTGATTGCAATTCACCCGCCAAAGTGTCCCAATCATATTTTCGTAAGGACAAAACCCCAAGTGTACTTTGATTGATGAATTATGAACTTTGAGCATAACTTGTGAAGCCAATTCCGGGAATTAGTCTCCTTATTATTGAACTCTTTTACAGTCAAACTCTACTTACTTTTCGTAGAAAATTTAGTTTTAAACCAAACCAAACAACGTATTCAAGTTACAACTCTTTGTTCTAGCGGTAATTTTATACACTTTAAACTTCGTGTCTCGGTGGTTCGACCCTACTTACCCTATCTACAAATCAATTGTAGGTAGTTTGAGTTGGAATTTTATTTTTGACGTTTCGACACTCGTCAAAATTTGGCGCCGTTGCCGGGGACTTGAAATTTAAAGTTGTTTTAATTATTTGCTATTGTGAATAATATTTTGTATATATATTTTTTCTTTGTTTAGTGTTTTAACTTGGTGTCGCAGATTTGAATGTTTGGTCGTAGGTCACTACAACCCGATTTGTTACCAATTGACCACAACATTCATCGCGTCAACAAGAGGAAGCACCCAGAACCAAGCGATTCGGAAAGTGATTCGGTTTACTCTCAACAGTCCGAGATTTCCGAAGAAGAAGAAGTGAAAATGGCGGAACCACAAATGATGGGTGATTTTGCGCGCCCGGTGATTGAACCATCTCCATCATGCATTGTACTCCCACAAGCAAAGCAAGGAGTTACGAGTTGAAGAACCTCCATTTCAACATGCTCCCTTCATTTCATGGGATGGCATCGGAAGACCCAATTACTTTCATGAGAGAGTTCTATAGCACCGTGCAAGGCTTTCCATTGGGGCAACTAACCGAAGAGCAAGCGATTGAGAATGAGGTGCTTTGCTTACACGTTGAAGTTTGCCAAGACATGGTTTATGGCACTTGCTCCGGCCTCTCTTAACACTTGGACGGAAGTCTACAACAAGTTCATGGCGAAGTTTTATTCTCATCAAAAGACGTCCGACTTGAGGTCCAAGATAATGTCTTTCAATCAAGAGCCGGGTGAAGCTTTTCATGAAGCTTGGGATCGATTCAAGATGTTGCTAGTCCAATGTCCTCATCATGGGTTTCCTTTAGCCCTCTTAAATCAAAGGCCTTCTATGATGGGTTGACTCAACAAGGTCAAGCCAAGTGGATAACGCCGGGGTGCTATGGGTGAAAACTGCGGATGAAACTAGAGCCTTATATGAGAGACTTGGCATGAATTCGCAGCGAGAAAAGTGTTAGAGGAGGAAGAAAGGGTGTCTATGAAGTTGAGTCCAATGATGTTCTAGCGCAACAAGTTTCGGCATTGACTACTCAAATGAAGAATTTCATGGGAATGATGACGGCTCAAAGTCAAGGCCAAAACCAAGGGCGAAATCAAGGAGAGGGAAGTTCGGGCACGAGTTGTGTAAATTGTAACGTGAACTCCCATGATATTATGGGATGTCCATTGAGAGACCAATTCCCGGAATTTCTTGAGCAAGCAAATGCAATGAACACTTTTCAACCAAGAGTGAGGAATGATCCGTTTTCCAACTCTTACAATCCGGGTTAGGCGGAATCATCCCAATTTCTCTTGGGGAGGAAATCAAGGGCAGGGGGTCAATTTCAAAGAACAATACCAACCGCAAATGCAACAGTCGCAGCAACAAGGGCCTGCAAGGCCAAGTGTGGAGGAAACGTTGCAGAAATTTATTCAAGCCGCTCAACAGAATCAAGTGATCATGGAACAACGAATGGGGAACCAAGAAGCTTCCCTGAAGAAGCTCGAAAATCAGGTGGGTCAAATTGCCGAGGCACTTCAAAAGCACAATCCGGGTACACTACCGAGTCAACCGGAACAAGCAAAGGCCGTCACCCTGAGGAGTGGTAAGACTCTTCAGGAGGTACACTCTTCTCCTTCTCCTATAGATAATAACAAAATGCATGAGAGTGAAGAAATGGTTGAGGAACGAGTTGAAGTGACTCCCGAGGAGAAACTTCCAACTCCACCTCTTAAACCTTATGTGCCTCCTGTTCCTTTTCCCGGGAGATTGGTAAAGAATAAGGTCGAAACACAATTTAAAGAGTTGTATGACATGCTTTCTAAGGTAAATGTAAATTTGCCTTTGCTCAATGTAATCAAAAATATTCCTTCATATGCTAAATTTTTCAAGGAATTGAGCACAAATAAAAGAAAGTATGCCCCGAACGAAAAATTGTGGTTTCGGACCAGAAGTTAGTCTTGTGTTTGAAAAGAATTTGCCTCCTAAGCTTAAAGACCCCGTAGTTTTAATGTGATGATTTCTTTTGGGGACTCTAAGAAAGTGGAGGGCAATGTTGGATTTAGGGGCTAGCATTAACTTGCTGCCTTATATTCTTTGTTTCCAGTGGAGAGTTGGTCGTGAACTAAAACCTACTACTATGACCTTGGTAAATCCTATGGACCGCTCGGGTCAAATATCCAAAGAAATAGTAGAATAGTAGAAGATGTTTTAGTTCAAGTTGATAAATTATCCTTTGATTCCCAAGTTGATTTTGTGGTTCTTGATATGGAAAGAGATTTAAGATGTGAATGAATGGGAGTCCTTTTCCCTATTTGTGTTGGGGAGACCTTTTTATGGCTATCATGATGCGGTGATTAATGTGAAAGATGGATGGAAGTTTTGTCTTTAGTTTGTCTTTTAACTCATTATGGATGAAATTGTCAATTTCTCTATCTTTGATTCCATGAAAAAGCCATATGAGGTTAATGAGTGTTTATTTTGTGATATTGTCTGAAAATCCTTTTGTTTCTTGAGCCGGATGTTGAGGGCTCTTTTGTGGATGAGTTAGTTTTCGAGTGGAAGGTGTTTTTGATCAAAATGAGGCGAGGGCCATTCTTGGGCGGAGATGGATGTTAAGGAGTGAAATTATCGAAAAGGTGTCTTGGAATTTAGGTAATCCGTTTAGGTAATTTAATCCTAAGCATTTGCCATCTATTGTCTCTCCTCCCGAATCCGGTCCTCCCGGATCTTAAAACAACTTCCATCTAGCCACTAAGTATGCTTTTCTTGGCGCAAATGATTCTTTGCTCGTTTGCTGTTATGTAGCCGGACTTAACAATTAACTGCGAGGGGAAAGAAGGTTGTTAGATGTGTTAGACGACACAAGTTGACACAAGTCCGCACTTGGTTGGAGCATTACGGACATAAAAGGAATAAGCCCAACCATGTACGCATGCATATGCATATAATTCGCCCATGGAGGATGATGCCATTGAAGCCTATCCTAGCGGGAATCGAAAGGAGGATGAATCCCGCGCGACACTGCTTCGAAGCGGCTGCAAGAAAGGAAGTTTGGAAGCTTGCTTGGATGCGGGTATTATTTATCTATCCTATTTCCGATAGTAAGTGGGTAAGTCTGTCAAACATGGGTTGCTAAAAATCCGGAATTACCGTCGTTAAGAATGAGGATAATGAGCTTTTGCCTACTAGAATGGTCCTTCTCTCAACGCATGGTTATCGACACGAAAACTTAATGCGGCGACTAGAAAGGATCACTTTCCTTTGCCATTTATTGACCAAATTCTAGAGAGGCAATAGCCGTCGGTCAAGAGTATTATTGTTTCTTAGACGGTTTTTCAAAGGTTATAATCAGATTCCCATTGCTCTGGAAGATCGTGAAAAGACCACATTTACATGTCCTTTTGGAACATTTGCATATCTGAGGATGCCCTTCGGTTTATGCAATGCTCCCGCTACATTCCAAAGGTGCATGATGTCGATCTTTTCCGAGATGATTGGGTAAGTTTGTTGAGGTATTTATGGATGATTTTTCATTGATATGGTAATTCATTTTGATGCATGCTTAGATAATTTGACTTTGGTTCTCAAAAGATGTCATGTGATACCAATTTAACTTTAAGTTGGGAAAAAGTCATTTTATGGTTAAGCATGGAATTGTTTTGGGTCATTTGGTCTCAAGAAAAGGGATTGAAGTTGACAAGGCAAAAATTGAGATAATTTCTAAATTGCCTCCGCCAACAAATGTGAAGGGAATTCGTAGCTTTCTTGGTCATGCGGGTTTTTATCGGCGTTTTATAAAAGATTTTTCTAAAATTTGTAAGCCGTTAACAAACTTTGCTTGCTAAAGAGACGGAGTTTGTCTTTGACCAAGAATGTCTAAATTCTTTTAATTTGTTGAAGGAGAAATTGACTTCAAATTTCCTATTCTTGTGGGTCCGGATTGGACTCAACCTTTTGAAATAATGTGTGATGCATCCGATTTTGCGGTGGGTGCGGTTTTGGGACGTAAGAATCGATAAAAAGTCACATGTGATCCAATATGCAAGTAGAATGTTGAATGATGCTCAATTGAACTATACTACAACCGAGAAGGAATTCTTGGCGGTGGTATTTGCTTTAGAAAAATTCCGTTCTTACTTGCTTGGATCTAAAGTGATTATTTATTCGGACCATGCTTGCATTACGTTATTCTTTGTCAAACAAGATGCCAAACCCCGATTGTTAAGATGGATGTTACTTTTACAAGAATTTGACATTTCCATCAAAGACAAGAAGGGTTGTGACTAGAATGTTGTGGCGGATGAGTGAAATTCCTAGACTTGAAAAGGGGTGTGTGAGTGAAATTCCTTTGAATGAAAATTTCCCATGAAAGTTATTTGGTGTTAAGGATTGTGAACCTTGGTATGCCGACATTGTAAATTTTTTGGCTTCGGGGTTCTAAATCCAGATTTTTCAAGTCAAGAGAGGAAAAGATTTTTGTCAATGGTTAAGCAATATTATTGGGATGACCCATATTTGTTTAAACATGGTCCCGATATGGTTATTCGTAGATGCATTCATGAAAATGAGCAACAAAATGTTCTTTCTTTTTGTCATGAATTGCATTGTGGAGGTCATTTTAGTGGAAAGAAAATCACGTCAAAAGGTGTTACAATCGGGTTTCTTTTGGCCAAGTCTTTTTAAAGATGCATACATTTTTTGTAAAAGTTGTGACAGGTGCCAAAGAACCGGTAACATTGGTAAGCGGGATGAAATGCCTCTCACGAATAACTTGGTTGTGGATTTGTTTGACGTATGGGGCATTGATTTTATGGGTCCTTTTGTTGTTTCGTGTGGGTTTGAGTACATTTTAGTGTCGGTGGATTATGTGTCAAAGTGGGTGGAAGCAATTCCTACCCGGACTAACGATGCTAATGTTGTTGTCAAGTTTGTCAAAGATGTGATTTTTAGTAGGTTTGGCGTTCCAAGGGCGATCATAAGTGATGGTGGTTCTCACTTTTGCAACAAAGTTTTTGGTGCACTAATGAAGAAGTATGGGGTGAAGCACAAGGTTGCAACCGCGTACCATCCCCAAACTTCCGGGCAAGTGGAAGTGAGTAACAAGCAAATAAAGGCCATTCTTGAAAAGACGGTAAAGCCAAACAGAAGGATTGGGCCTTGAGGTTGAATGATGCATTGTGGGCCGTACCGCACCGCCTACAAAACGCCAATTGGAATGAGTCCTTACCGGCTAGTCTTTGGGAAAGCTTGTCATTTGCCGGTGGAGATTGAGCACAAGGCTTTTGGGCGATCAAGGAGTTGAATATGGATTTGAAGCTAGCCGGGTGAGCAAAGGTTGCTTCATTTGAATGAGCTCGAGGAACACCGGTTGGGGGCCTATGAGAACTCTCGATTGTACAAGGAGAGAACGAAGATGTATCATGATAGAAAGATTGTGCATAAGGAACTTATTCCGGGAAGCAAGGTATTGTTGTTCAATTCAAGATTGAAGCTTTTTCCGGGAAAGTTACGTTCTCGTTGGAGTGGTCCGTTTGAGGTGGTGAATGTATATACTCTCATGGAGCCGTGAATCCGGTTACGAACAATAGGTTCAAGGTCAATGGACAAAGAGTGAAGCCTTATTTTGAGGGAGCTTTGGGATTGAAGGATGTGGAACGGATCGAGTTGAAGGATCCGTAGGCATTGAGAAAGTCATTCCGCCGAGCTAACGACGTTAAACAAAAAGCGCCGCTTGGGAGGCAACCTAAGGTAAAGAGCGTATTGTAATACCCTTGAATTTAATTTTTTTCTTTGTTTTCATCACTTTGAGGACAAAGTAATCATTAAGTTTGGGGGTGGAGAGTTTTAGTTTTTCATTTTGTTTTTCATTTTATGGGTTGCTTGTCATCTAAAAAAAAAAAAAAGCTTTGTTTTCTTGTATTTCGGAACGTGTCGAACTACGGTGACCTGAGCCTATTGTTGTGGGTAGTCCGCCCACATCAATGGGGACGTAGGGCAGCGAGTGCGGTCAAAAGATGGGTCGAATTGTAATGTTTCAATGGATATTATGCTTGTTGTTTGTTTTTGTGGTGTTGTGCAGATTTTGAGACAGCAAAAATCCCACTGGATGTGTGGGCGACCGCCCATGTCGATGAGGGCGACCGCCCATGGTTGATTTGCAAAATGGTTGAGGTTACTGGACTTGTGGGCGACCGCCTATGGTCAAGTGGGCGACCGCCCAGAGCTGTTGGGAAATTGAAATAAAGTTGCTGTGCTGCTGGGCGACCGCCCAGGTTGAGGTGTGTGACCGCCCACATTGGAAATGCTCAAAGGGCTGGAGTCTCTGGACAGCTGGGCGACCGCCCATGGTCAAATGGGCGACCGCCCACGTGGCGAATCTGGCAATTCAAAAATTGAAACCTAAACCCAACCGTCCCTTATTCTCCTCTCTCTCTTAAACACACCCATTATTCCCTCTTCCTCTCTCTAAAACCTCCGCCCCTCCCTCTTCATCTCTCTAAAAATCCTCTCCCAAATCACTCAATTCTCCCATTTTTCTTCCAAAATTTCCCTTTCCCCACCATACCTAACCCCCTTTACCCAAGATTGAAGGCCTACATCACCATTGTGCAAGGATTTTGAAGAAATTGTATTGAAGAGTTTGCAAGGGTGGAAAAGGTTGACAAAGATCTGATTTTTGAAGTCCAAAGCCAAGCTTGGGGTGGAAATCATTGTTCGTAGAAGGTATTGTTTTTCCAAGTTCATCTTCATCTTTTCCGGCGAAACTCCGGCGAGATTCCGGTGACTTTTCCGGCGAAGTTCTCGTGGCAAGTAAGGGTTTTAATTCCATTCTCTTAGTGCCTAGTGTGAAATTTGTGGGTGTTTATTAAAAAATGTCTAGAAGGAGAAATGCCCCTGCCCCGGAACCGGAGGTTGAGTTTGATGCAACAAGGTTTACGAGTGCTAAAGCTCAGTCATTTTTTGAAAAATACTCAACCAAAGGGTTTGCTGTGGAGAATGAATTTAACCCTGCGGAACTTGGGTTGGATGGAATTTTTGCAAATTATGGCTGGGGTAACTTGGCGAGACGTCCTTCCAATAAAGGGTCGAAAGTATTGGTGCGGGAATTTTATGCCAATGCTTTTGAGGAAGGGCAAGTGAGGAAGTGTGGTTGGGTAAGAGGAAACAATGTGTACTACAATGCGGAAGATATCAATACCTATTATGGAATGGCATCGCCTCTTGTGTGTGATTATCACTCTAATGCACAAATCATGGAATCGAATGTGGCGGGTAACCTCCATATGTTGGAGCCGTCTTTTGTTAATATTGATGTAACATTGTTGCGGAATGGGAATGTGAGAAAGGCGCGGGACATGGATTTGAGAATGCGGGCTCTGCACCGTTTTATTTGCGAGCGCATAATGCCCACTTCGCACTACAATGATGTGCATTGGAGGAGAGCAATGGCAATGAAAATGTGTATTCGGTGAAACCTCCAGACGTGTAGATTAATCGGTTAGGGATTATTCTAGCTTAACCAGATTTCTGGGTATGCAGTAGCGTTATGGAGGAAGAGCTTTACCGCCGTGATGGTCCGTAGCAAGCTCGATACCGAAATGGCTAACTCTCAAAACCTTTAAATAAATCTCTACTTAGTATTAGGGGCATGGAGTTCGTGGCTACAGTGTTCCCTACTTGAACGGTAGATGATTTTAAAAAAGGTGCTAAAATAATCAAGTTTGGGGGGGGGTGTAGTTGTTTCTTGGGAGTATTCATGTTTTATGCTTAAAGGTGTTGTTGTTTGATAAATAAAGTCAATAAACTAAGAGATGGTTGGTGTACTTAGCTTTATAAATTTGGATCATGGTTGTGAATAAGAGAATGAGGTTAATGCATAAAGAGATTTAGGGTGCAATTATAATGGTTAAGTAATATTTTACAATTAATGGAAAATATATTGATACTTGCATTGTGAAAATTTTTATCCTGCGGTTGATGGTATTATGTAATATATGCAATTGTGGAATGCAAGAATGGAGGGACATAGTTAATTGTTTGCTAGAGTAGTGTGTTTCTAATTTTGTTTGCGTAGTTTGTTTTAGAGTTTGCTCGAGGACTAGCAAATGTCTAAGTTTGGGGGTATTTGATGAGTGAGTTTTACACTCATCCATTGACTACTTTTTGAACTTATTATTTGCTTAATCCTTGAGTTTTGTGTGTTTAACGGATGTTTCTAGTGATTTTAGTTTCAGTGGTTGAATTGTGGAAATTGGGAACAATAGGCGAATAAATCAAGTGGGAACAATGAGATGTGGAAATTGTGGAACGGACTGAGTACAAATGGGGGCTAAAGGCAAATTGCAGCTGGGCCAAAAGAGGAGAAAATGACCACAACAGTCTGTCATTGTGGGCGGTCGCTCAGGTTGAGGTGGGCGGCCGCTCAGGAGAAAAAAATGTAAAGCTTGAATCTTCTGTTGAGCTGGGCGACCGCCCAGGTAGGAGTGGGCGACCGCTCACAAGCATAAAAGGTGAAGACAAAATGTTTCTGTTGGACTGGGCGACCGCTCAGGGGTGTTGTGGGCGACCGCCCACGAGGCGTTTGGAAAACTGTAACAGCCGCATGGAGCAGTGATGGGAATTAAGTAATGGTTATTAAATTTGGATGATCATGGGTTTTTATTAAGGCTTTTTATTGCAGCTGGGGGTTTTTTAAGAAGACAATTATTATTTAGTTAATTAGTTGTTTTTATTATTTCTTTAGAGAACTTATATAAGTAGCTTGTCATTTTATCTTAGATAGTAGTTAGAGAGAGTTTTCTGCAGAATATTTCCTTAGATATTTCTTGGTGTTCTTGCTTTCTAATGGCTAGCTAAACCTTTTAGTTCTTGGAATTGGAGGTAACATTTTATGTCTTAAGTTTTATTGTTCATCTTTATCTTAGTATTACTTGGGATAATCAAGTTGTTTTTAATGAAGTTTTAGAACTTTTGTCTTGATCAAATAATTGTTCTTGAATTGTTTAGAATTTCAATTGTGAAACGCCAAATTTACAATTGAAATTAGTCTTGGCTTGATTTTCACAATTTGTTGAATCCTCGCCAAAAGATTCATAAGAATTGTGGTTTATTTTATGTTCTTAAAGTTCTACAATGGGTTTCTAGCTAATCTACGAACGGGCCAAGGGAGTAGATTAGTTAGAAACACTTGATTGCAATTCACCCGCCAAAGTGTCCCAATCATATTTTCGTAAGGACAAAACCCCAAGTGTACTTTGATTGATGAATTATGAACTTTGAGCATAACTTGTGAAGCCAATTCCGGGAATTAGTCTCCTTATTATTGAACTCTTTTACAGTCAAACTCTACTTACTTTTCGTAGAAAATTTAGTTTTAAACCAAACCAAACAACGTATTCAAGTTACAACTCTTTGTTCTAGCGGTAATTTTATACACTTTAAACTTCGTGTCTCGGTGGTTCGACCCTACTTACCCTATCTACAAATCAATTGTAGGTAGTTTGAGTTGGAATTTTATTTTTGACGTTTTCGACACTCGTCATACGCTTCAAATTTATTCTCGTAGCATTTATGCATTAATAGACACGGGTGCTACACATTCTGTCATTAGCACTCGTCTAGCTAAGAAATTGAACCTGAAACCCGAGGCATTAGAAATACCTTTGGTAATAGATACTCCGA
The DNA here is from genome assembly GCA_022495995.1 of Adenophora triphylla var. japonica. Taxonomy (NCBI): domain Eukaryota; kingdom Viridiplantae; phylum Streptophyta; class Magnoliopsida; order Asterales; family Campanulaceae; genus Adenophora; species Adenophora triphylla. The sequence continues at coordinate 13,924 of JAFEMH010008096.1, read as the reverse complement.
CTAGAGAGTCAATCCCTATCTCATCGGGTTATAAGATGTGTCCTCTGGGAATAGGAGATAGAGAACTTGAGGTGGATCTTATTGAGTTAGAAATGAACGAATTTGACGTTATCCTGGGAATGGATTGGTTAGCTGCTTACCATGCTAAAGTGGATTGCTTTAAGAAGGAGGTGAAATTCAAGTTACCCTCTGGAGAAGAGTTTAGCTTCCAGGGATCGAAGCCGAGAAGTCGGTCGGGTCTTATTTCGGTAATGAAGGCTCGAAAAATGTTAAGAAAGGGATGTGAAGGGTTCTTGGCCTATATTGGTGAGACGGACAAGAACGAAGTGAGTATAGAAGCTCTTTCGGTGGTCAGAGATTTCAAGGATGTTTTTCCAGAAGATTTGCCGGGAATACCACCGGAAAGGGAGGTGGAGTTTTCTATAGACTTAGTACCAGAAACCGCACCGATATCCAAAGCACCGTACAGAATGGCGCCGGCTGAACTTAAAGAATTGAAGGAACAATTGCAGGAATTATTGGATAAAGGTCTGATTAGACCGAGTGTTTCACCATGTTGTGCGCCAGTGTTGTTTGTGAAGAAGAAGGATGGATCGATGAGGATGTGTATCGACTATCGAGAACTGAATAAAGTGACGGTAAGAAATCAGTATCCGTTACCAAGGATTGATGATTTGTTTGACCAACTTCGGGGAGCGTGTTATTTCTCAAAGATAGATTTGAGATCGGGATATCACCAGTTGAGAGTGAAAAAGGAGGATGTTGCGAAGACGGCCTTTAGGACAAGGTACGGTCACTATGAGTTTTTGGTTATGCCGTTTGGATTGACGAACGCTCCAGCAGTATTTATGGAACTAATGAACAGGGTATTTCAGGAATTTTTGGATAAGTGTGTAATTGTATTTATAGATGATATTTTGGTTTATTCTAAGACCAAGGAGGAACATGAAGAGCATTTAAGGTTGGTACTGCAAATCTTAAGGGAACAGAAGTTGTATGCGAAATTTAAGAAGTGTGAATTTTGGTTGGAGGAAGTAGCATTCTTAGGGCATGTGGTATCTAAGGATGGGATTGCAGTAGATCCGGCAAAGATAGAGGCTATAGTAAATTGGGAGAGACCAACCACTGTCAGTGAGATTAGAAGTTTCTTGGGGTTGGCAGGATACTATAGAAGATTTGTGGAAGGATTTTCAAAATTATCAGGACCATTAACTAAGTTAACGCAGAAAGGAGCGAAGTTCGTTTGGTCGGAAGAATGTGAAAAGAATTTTCAAGAGCTAAAGAGGCGTTTGGTGTCCGCACCAGTTCTTACAATACCATCAGGAGCAGAATGATTTGTGATTTATAGTGATGCTTCGTTGAAAGGATTGGGTTGTGTATTAATGCAGAATGATAAGGTTATAGCCTATGCGTCAAGACAACTGAAGAACCATGAGAAGAATTATCCCACCCATGATTTGGAGTTAGCAGCCGTAGTTTTTGCATTGAAAATTTGGAGACATTATTTGTATGGGGTAAGTTGTCAGATTTATACGGATCATAAGAGTCTTAAGTATATCTTCACTCAGAAAGAATTGAATATGAGGCAAAGGAGATGGCTAGAATTACTTAAGGATTATGATTGTACGATTTTGTATCACCCCGGAAAGGCCAATAAGGTGGCAGATGCTTTGAGTAGGAAGAACCGTGGAACACTAGCGGTGTTGATTTCTAAGGGGGTAAGTACGTGGAATAATATTGAAATTTCTGGGTTGGAGGTAACAGTTAGTGGATACTTGGCTCAGATGAGTGTTCAGCCTACACTTTTGGACCGAATCAAGGAATCACAAGGGACCGATGGTGAGGCTGAAAAGATACGTGAAAATATGGTTAAAGGGAAGGCAACAAATTTTCGTATGGGAGATGATGGAATTTTGAGGTACCAATCAAGAATTTGGGTGCCAGGTAATGAAGATATAAAAAGGGAGATTTTGAAGGAAGCTCATTGTTCGAGGTTTTCCGTACATCCCGGGAGTACAAAGATGTATAGGAATTTAAGAGAATCTTTTTGGTGGAACGACATGAAGGGAGATGTGGCAGAATTCGTTTCAAGATGTTTGGTATGTCAGCAAGTAAAGAGTGAACATCAGAAACCGGCAGGGTTACTGCAGTCGTTACCAATACCGGAGTGGAAATGGGAGAATATAGCCATGGATTTGGTAGTAGGTTTACCAAGGACGTTGAAGGGTCACAACGCAATTTGGGTTATAGTGGACAGACTTACGAAGTCGGCTCACTTTTTGGCAATTAAGGTGACAGACTCATTGGAGAAGTTAGCAAAGTTATATGTTGACGAGATTGTAAGATTCCATGGGATACCTGTGTCGATAGTGTCCGACCGAGATGCAAGATTCACATCAAAGTTCTGGAAGAGTCTACAGCAGGCATTAGGTACCGAACTAACTATGAGTACAGCATTTCATCCGCAGACGGATGGACAGTCGGAGAGAACTATTCAGACTCTGGAGGATATGCTAAGAGCCACATCATTGGACTGGCAAGGGACTTGGGACGAACACCTGACGTTAGTAGAATTCGCCTACAACAATAGTTTTCACGCAAGTATTGGTATGGCACCGTACGAAGCATTGTATGGACGAAAGTGTAGGTCACCTGCATGTTGGGATGAAGTGGGTGAGAGAAAATTGGCGGGACCAGAGATTGTTCAGGTAACCGCAGATAAAGTGCAACAGATCAGAAAATGGTTATTAACAGCACAGAGTCGACAGAAGTCGTATGCAGATCGCCGACGACGAGATTTGGAATTTCAGTTGGGGGATCGCGTATTCTTGAAGATTTCGCCAACCAAGGGAGTCATGAGGTTTGGAATTCGTGGGAAGTTAAGCCCGAGGTATGTGGGACCATTCGAAATTTTGGAGCGAGTTGGGTTGGTAGCCTATAAATTAGCCCTACCACCTGTACTTGCAGGAGTACACAATGTGTTCCATGTCTCGATGTTGAGGAAGTACATCCCCGACCCGAGCCATGTGATTGAGTATAGACAGCTCAGATTCCGTGCCGATCTGAGTTATGATGAGCAACCTGTGAAAATTGTGGATCGGAAAGATCAGAATTTGAGTAGGCGGATAATTCCGTACGTGAAAGTGCAATGGAGCAACCACTCAGAAAGAGAAGCGACATGGGAGCTCGAGAGCGAGATGCGAGAGTCGTATCCCACCCTGTTTTCGGAATGAGTGCGTTTGGTTTGGTGGACCAAACCCTTTTAAGGGGGTAAGAATGTAACAACTCTAAATTTTATGCTTTTATTTATTTAAAATATGATTTCCCTTAATTAATTAGGGTGGTTATTTAAATTAATTATAGGGGTTAGAAAATTAAAAACCCAAGTTAATGCCCTATTTAAATTTAGGCTGTTTTGTGGGAGTAACTGATGGAAGAAATTAGGAACCTCTTCAATGGTTTTAATGGCAAGGAGGGAATGAAGGGTTGCTTGGGGTTATAAAAAGAGAGAGAGGGGCAGTTTATTCTTGTCACAAAGAAAAGAAATCACAAGAGAAAAAGAGAGTGCGGCTGGGAAAGAGAGTGAGGTCGCAGAGGGAAGGAGGCCGAGGCAGGAAGAAGAAGAAGGAGGAGAAAACCTCCATTGTTGTGTGTTCAAGCTCAACCTAAGTAAGTAATCATCCTCTTCTTTTGGGATTTCTAAGATAGAGAAGTATGTAAAATCCTAGAAGGAGACCTAGACATCTGAAGTAAGATTAATGAATAAAATCAGATTTTTGTGAAGGAAATTATGAAGTCTTAATTGTTGAATTAGAACTAAGGAGTTAGCATGGAAATTATTTTGATGTTGATTCAATTAGGCCATGCTAGGAATGTTGATTGAATTAGGGTCTGTATGTGTGTGTGGTGTGGGCAGTGTGTGTGTGATGTGCGTGTGTGAATATGTGATGTATGTATGTGTGTTACTGTTGTATGGGCAGCAGTGGGTGGGTGTGGTGCGTGTGTGTATCTGTACAGCATGTGTGGGTGTGTTTCTGCGTGTTGGTGTGTGTGTGTGTGTGCAACAGAGTGTATGTGATGCGTGTGTGCTGTGTGTGTTTGCTGAGAGTGTGTTTACTAGGAGTGTGTTAGTATGTGTAGTGGGTGTTCTAGTAAGAGAAGGGAGTAAGAAAAGAAAAGAAAGAAAAGGAAGAAGGTCTGGAGATAAGAAAGAGAAGGAAATAGAAAATAAAGAAAAGAGAGAGAATTACAGAATAGTCTTAAAGATTTCTAGATTCTGCAAATCAGTCCTTGAGTTTAAAAGTTAACAGTTTCCGTTAGAAGTTAACGGAATCCAATAGAAACTTAACAGAAAAGGTTAGGAAGTTAACCCTAGAGTTAATTAGAAGGATCTAGTGTATTAATATAATATTGTACACTATCCTAAGACGCATTTACATGATTGTAGATTCGCGCAAGAAGTGATTGCAAGGAAACGCAAGCGTTTAAGGTAAGGGATTACGTTCCTTAAGTATATTTGAGATTCATCCTTTAATGTAGGATTCCTCATAATTTGTTTCAAGCGTAGCTACTAATGGTCGGTAGCATTTGAACTCCGATGTTGATATAACGTCTTTTGATTATCTTACCCTTGATATATGTTGTTCAATGGGTATCCAAGTGAATTGAAATTGCTTTATGTATTCTTGTACCTGGAATATGATGTGAACTATAACTGTATCTAATTGAAACAGATGCGGTTAGATTAGTCTGATTGAAAAGGACTAATTAAGATAGTCTAGTTCGATTGAAAAGAACTTAGACTTTTAAATTGCTACTTGATGAAGTAGTTTGAATATCATGATATATCATAATAAGGGAGCACCCTGAAAAGGTGTAAGGTCTCTTATTCTCTTAACACCCTGAAAAGGTGTGACACCCTGAAAAGGTGTTTGAAACTATGGAATTGACGGACTTGTGATAGGGCCATGTTCTATTTAAGTATGATAACTGTATTTTGAATGTGTACAGTTAAAATTATTGTTGATAGCCTTTCATTGAAGTATAATTGATTGGTTTCGTTCTTTCGGTCATCTCTCCTTAGTACCCGGAGAGATTCCGTATGAACTTGCTGAGCATTGTTCGCTCACCCCTTCTTCTAATTTTTCTCCCAGGTAAGCGATAGGAGAAGTTGATCGGTCGCAGGGATGGCGGCTGGAATTAGGGTTAGGGTTAGCATTAATCATTTCGGACTTAGCGAGCTAGTGGGTTGTACTAGCCGTTAAGGTTTAAAGACAGTTATTTTCTCATTTGAATTATGGTTAGACGTACTAGCCGTTAAGGTTTAAAGACAGTTATTTCCGCATTTGATTTATGGTTAGGATTTACTAGCCGTTGGGATACCTGATTTTGGGAATTTTATATTTGATTGTTAATGGTATTTAATTGATGAAAATTGGGGTCGTTACACCATCATCTTTATGAAAGGGTGTAGTCCCTAAATGAAGTGCCCCTTGGATTCCTATATAAAGGCCTATCCATCAAGCCTATGAATCACTAGTTAAATTACATTCTCATTCAGTCAAAACTCTTCCTAAGTACTTGAAGATCAAAGAGAGTAAAGGGCACTCATCATTTAGAAGATCTACTCTTCCTAAATCAAAGACTATCTTCATATCTTCATCAAGAACAAGAACAATAATGGAATCACAAGGTACACGCTTCCGTCTTCTTCTTCTTCTCATTCTCTTCTTAATCTAGTTATGAGTCGGTTCATGGTTAATGGATCGTTAAATGTTCCAACAATTGGTATCAGAGCCTACTCATATACTAGATTGAGTTTGAAATTCTTATAAAGCCTTATGCTTTAATTCTTGTATGATTTCATTTAGTTTTTGTTCTTGTTCATGATACTCATCTTGTCTAAGAGTATTATATTCATAAACTTCATTCTATTTCTGATTTTGGTTTACTCAAAGGCTTTCAATTCTTAATGTAAGATTATCCTATTTTGGACATAGCCACCATCATTTGATGCGTTGTGAGTTTGTTCAAATGTATAGCCACACATTTAAAAATGTGATGTGAGTATAAGGATCTACTTGCTTTGGTTGAATAATCATTCACCATTAAGTTAAGAATTGATAGTCTAAAGGGTATTGGATGTTATGTCTCGTTGTCCTGGCAAAGGGCCCGGCGCCCTCCGAGGGCGCGGGCCTAGCCGACGTGTAGACTGGTATCGGACCACAAAGGGGGGTGCCCGGTATGGTATGACTCTCTCTATTTGGTTCAAAACTGTTCATAAAAGGGTGTTAAAAATGGTGACTTTTCGTCAAATCTGGGCACATGGGCGGTCGCCCATCTTGATATGGGCGGTCGCCCATGTGTACAGCAACTTCAATGCCTGTGAAATGCAGCTTGGGCGGTCGCCCATCTTGACCTGGGCGGTCGCCCATGTGTACAACGACTTTAAAATTTGTGGAATTGAAGCTTGGGCGGTCGCCCACCTTGACCTGCGCGGCCGCCCATGTGTGCAGAAGCTTCAATGTTTATAGAACTGCAATTTTTTGGTCATTCATACCCTTTTGGTCTTTTGTGATAATTTGTTAGTAAATTATAGTATCTGGACACCAGTCGCGCTTCGGCGGTTCTTAGAGTTATCGAACTTTAAGAATGGACGGGTAGAACAAAAGGATACTATCTTTTAATGATAAATTTCACTTATTTATTTACCCTTTAAATTTTCAGAAATAACCTTAAGGCCTTTTGTTTCCGATTAATTATATCCTTAACATTTTGGACATAATTAACATGCTTGTTTCCCAAAGGAGACCTTGTTGATTAAATTCAAACTTGTTAAAAGATGAATGTAAATATTGGTATGTGATAACATGCTTGTTTCCCAAAGGAGACCTTGTTGTTGACTAAGTATTTACATTCATGGGGTAATAATTAAACTAAAATTTTGGTCATTTTAAATGCTGTGAACCATCCCAAAGGAAGGCGGTTGTTTAAAGTGAATTGTTTATATTCTTTATTGCCGGGGAACAAGTACCTTAAACTTTAGGACACTTTTTGTACTTGATCCGGCCCAAAGGAAGGCAAGTATTTAAAGTGTGTTGTTTAAGCTATTTGTTTACCTTAAGATAAATCAAATTGTGAGTCAATTCGCAATCCAAAGATTAGTCTTGATGTCATGTTGATTATCTTTTATTTTGATGGAATTCATTTGATATAATTAATCGTTATGTAGTTTCTTATATATGTTTTGTTTCATTCTTGTTCTTCTCCTTCAGATTTGATTAATGCTTCATCCGTAACTACTGCTATAAATGATGTACATTTGCTTACTGGGACTAAACTTAAAACTTGGAAAAATAATATAACGATGATCTTAGGCAATATGGACATCGATCACGCATTTGGGGAATCAAGTCCCGCTGCTCTCACTAAAGGAAATACCGTTATAGAACGGAAAAATGTTGAGCAATGGGAACGGTCCAACCGCGTGAGTCTAATGATCATGGAAAATGCGGTTTCGTAGACATTTTTGGACAATGTCTCTGAAATCGAAAATCTTGAGTTTTTCTTGAATTCTTGTGGAAACTTGTTTCCATTCGGTACAAGGGTGACGAAAATCTTCGGGAGTACATTATCGAATTATTTCATCTTTCGATCAAACTAAAAGCACTTAAGTTAGAGATTTCGGAAAAATTGCTCGTGCACTTAGTTTTGATCTATCTTCCTCCTCAATTTGGTCCTTTTGAAGTGACCTATAAATGTCAAAAGAAAAAGTGGAATATTAATGGATTACTTTCACATATGACATTAGAGGAAGATAGGATGAAATATCTCAAATTAGAAAGTACTCACTCACCATTTACTTCTTCTCGTGGGATTAAGAGAAGAGGGAAGGAAATTACGGTTGCAAGTAAGAAGCATAAGGGATCTTTTAAGGATCATAAAGTCAAGAAATGCTTCTTTTGCAAGGACCTTGCTCGCATGAAGAACGACTACCATAAATATCGCGAATGGCGAATTCAGGATGGTATGTCATTTGGTCTTGTTTGTACTAAGGCAAATTTGGTTTCAATACCTTAATATACATAGTGGTTGTATTTGGTGCAACAACTCACATTAGTTCATGTATGCAGGGTTGCACAGATTACCGAATCTCCAAAGTGAAGATGAGAAATACATCTATATGGAAGCTGGAAATCCGGTTGAAGTTATAGGCATAGGGATTTTTGTTAAGTACTGGCTATTATTTTGTATTAAATAATACATTTATTGTACTGTCATTTAGGCGGAATTTGATATCAGTCACAGTATTAGATCGGGAAGGTTATTCCTGTTCATTTGGTAATAATAAATGTGATCTTATTTTCAATTTCAAGGTTGTCGGTATTAGTACTTTATCTTAACAATGACAATTTTATTTACTTCAAACAGTAAATACTATTAATGAGTCCCATAATAATGAAACCAAAACTAAAGGCACTAAGCAAAAGTTATCAAGTGAAAATTCTTGTATTCTATGGCATAGGCGTTTGGGTCATATCTCCAAAGGAAGAATTGATAAAGCTTATGTCGGAGGGAATTCTAAAAACAACTTGATACTCCGGATAAAACTTTTGCATTAAAGTGTTTTAAAGAATAAATTTACAAACATTAAAGGAAATAGAATTTTGAGAGTATCAAAACGTCTTGGAACTAATTCATATGGACATTTGTGGACCATTCATTAACCCTTCATGGAATGGTCAACAATATTTCATTACGTTCATGGATGATTACTCTCGTTATGGATACATTATTTTCTTCATGTAAAGTTTCAATCATTGGTCGTTTTCAAGTCTTTTAAGGCATAAGAAAGACTATTAAGAACGTTAAATCCGATCATGGTAGTGAAAACTACGGACGGTATAACGTATTGGGTGAATAACGTCCGGGTCCTTTATATTCGCTATTTTGAAGAGTGTAGGATTGTCCCTCACTACACCATGCCGGGTAAACCTAGCATAGTATATTGGAGAGACATAAATCCTTAAGGATATGGTAAGAAGTATGTTTTCTTGTACTTCTTTACCTCACTCATTATGGGCGAAGCATTAAAAAACCACAGCTTATATTCTCAATAGAGCACCTTCAAAAGCTATCGACAAAACCCCTTATGAGTTATGGACGAATAAGAAACCGTCCTTAAATCATCTTCATTTATGGGGGTGTCCAGCAGATGCTAGACCTTATAAGGTCTAAAGAGGGCAACCGGACCTAAATACCGTTAGTAGCTATTTTGTAGGGTATGCCGAGAGATCTAGGGGATAAAAATTTTATGACCCGAAAACTAGAACATTTTTTTTTCGAGACTGACAATGTTAGGTTCCTTGAGGATGTTGAATTTAGTGGGAGAAATAGTAATGATTTTGAATTTGAAGAGTTAGAGGAACCACTCTTTATTCCTCAAACTTTAGTTCCTGTTGGAAATCAAGTAATTGTACCTGAAATTCAACAAAGAACATACAATTCAAAATAGAGACTCCCGTAAATAACGGACAACATGAGAATGTTGGACATAATGAAATTCAACAACCTCAAAATGAGGATTTAACCTAAGGCCCTTAAGGAGATCTACTAGAGAAAGAAGAAGTCTTATTTCGGATATTTATGATATGTATCTTGCGGAGAATTAGAACACCTTAGGTTTAGTGGGAGATGATCTAATCACCTTCCATGAAGTCATTAATAGTCCTAATTCTCATAAGTGGATCAATGCCATCAATGAGGAGTTAAAATCAATGAAAGACAATGACATTTGGGATCTTGTCCCATTACCTGAAGGTGTAAAATCTATTGGTTATAAATTAATATTTAAAACCAAAAGGAATTAGCAAGGTAATATGGAAAGATATAAGGCACGTCTTGTTACTAAATGATTTACTTAAAAGGAAGGCATTGATTATAAAGAAACATTTTTTTCTGGTATCTTCTAAAACCTCTTTTATGATCATTATGGCATTAGTGGCACATTATGATCTTGAGCTTCATCAAATGGATATTAAGACAGCTTTTCTCAATGGCAACATTGAGGAAACTATCTATATGAAGAAACCAGAAATGGTGACTAATTCGGATCAAACTAGTCAACTGGTTTGTAAACTTAAGAAATCCATTTATGGGCTTAAGCAAGCATCTCGTCAATGGTACTTAAAATTTAACCAAGTTATTCTTTCATTTGGCTTTGAAATGAATCTTGGTGAAGATTGTGTGTACCATAAGTTCAGTGGGAGTAGATTTATTATTTTGGTCTTATATGTGAATGATATTTGAATGATATTTTTCTTGCTAGTAATGATAAGGACCTTCTAAAAACTAAGAAATTTCTCAAACAAATTTGAGATGAAAGATCTTGATAAGGCATCTTTTGTATTGGGAATCCAAATTCATTGTGATCATTCACGAGGTATTTTGAGATTATCACAAAAGAGCTATATAGAGAAGATATTACAAAGGTTTAGCATGGAAAATTGTAAACCACATGACACCCCTGTCTCTAAGGGAGATAAATTCAGTTTAAAGTAAATGTCCTAAAGATTAATTTTAAATCCAAGTATACGGAAAATATCCCTTATGCACCGGCAGTAGGAAGCTTAATGTATGCGCAAGTCCGTACTGCATGCACCTTGTATTTATTATTGGGATGCTTGGTCAATACCAAAGCAATTCGGAAAGAAGAACATTAAGTCGCATCCAAAAGAATGATGAAGTACCTATAAAACATTAAACTACATGCTTATGTATATAAAATCGGATCATTTTGAGATCATTAAGTATTCCGATTATGTTTTAGTGGATGCAAAGATGTCGAAAGACATCATATGGTTATGTCTCTTATTGAAGAGAAATAAGTATAAAATGAACAAATAGATATACAACTTATAGGATCAAACTCCATGTTATTGGATCCATTTTGTAAAGTGTAATCTCTTTTGATGTTTCACGAGCATACTGCTCATATGGGTAAAACAATTTTTGATAATGCTTAAATCAGTGGGAGTTTGTGTTGTTTTCTATTTCTTTGTGTTATTTTTTATTTATATTGATCTCATTTGGTTAAGTAGGACTAGTTGGAGAATATATATATGTGTTCTTCATATATATTCATTAATATTTCATGCTACATATCTATACTTAATCTATGTCATTTAGTTGGATATATATATGTGATTAATGTGGGTTTAGTTGCGAATCAATTACAACGACTGCCCCTTTAGTCCCTATACTTATAAGACTAATGGACGGGATTGTGTTGGATGACGATAAACGTGCACATAAGGGTTGTCATTCATGTTATAAATGATTAAGGAATTTATTTAGTAAAAGATACATATTAATATTAATCCAAGTGGGAGGTTGTTAGAACATGGATTAATTAATATGTGTTATTTAATTCCATTTGTTTAATAATGTTAAAGTATAGACAAAATGTGTAGAATTCCATTAGGTGTAAGTACCATTAAATGATGGGCATAATGGTAACTTCACACCATCATCTTTATGAAAGGGTGTAGTCCCTAAATGAAGTGCCCCTTGGATTCCTATATAAAGGCCTATCCATCAAGCCTATGAATCACTAGTTAAATTACATTCTCATTCAGTCAAAACTCTTCCTAAGTACTTGAAGATCAAAGAGAGTAAAGGACACTCATCATTTAGAAGATCTACTCTTCCTAAATCAAAGACTATCTTCATATCTTCATCAAGAACAAGAACAATAATGGAATCACAAGGTACACGCTTCCGTCTTCTTCTTCTTCTCATTCTCTTCTTAATCTAGTTATGAGTCGGTTCATGGTTAATGGATCGTTAAATGTTCCAACATTTACAACGAGTATGGTAATAGGATATATTCAGCAAAAGAATTTAAAGGCTTGCTTAAATGTTTATTACATATCTTGATCTGCAAGTTATATTAATTAGGAGCATCGAGAAATGGTTTTACAGTAGAAATTTGATGAAAACTGGTTTTACAGTAGAAATCTTGAGAAAGACAAGAGGGTGCAACATATACTACTGTAAATGAAATGGAACAAAGAATAACCAGTTACTTTGAACAAATAGACATATATATTGATAATTTTCTGTAAAAAATCCATTAATGGGTACACGTACACATCTATAAAATAAACTGCCAACAATTTCTGCTTGCTTGAACTCAAAGGGAAGAGATCGATTGTGGACCATCACCACACGGAGGAGAGTAATGGAATACGAATGAAAAAACACGTGCTCTCCACATTCATGTCTTGAAACCACCTTAACCTTTTCATTGTTCTCACTCATAAGATCATAGCAATAAACAAGATCTTTCGTTGCAAGCAACAAAGACTTCCCATTCAACACAGTGAAACCAGAAATTAGTGGATTAGCCTCTATAAATCCCATGGCCCCTGCTCTCTTCTTCAGTATCCGTGCCCAACAACTTTTGCTATAATCTTCAAGAACCCAGACGCTACACATCTTTTTCCAAACTTTAACTAAGCAGATAGATTCCGGTGAGCTAGAATAAGCACTTCCCCACTTAAAGATGCACTTTCTACAGGTGATGTCACTCAAACCTTTTCTTGAATTCTTTGGAATGGTCAACCTCTTCAGTGTCCCGTCTGTAATACTCGGAGCAACTATATACCGCCAATAAAATGGGGCTTCCTTTGGCTATATAGGGTGACCAATCAGACATAAAATGAACGGAACTATTGTAAAAGACGGGCATTTCAAATTTAATACTTCTCTTCCCAAAAATCCAAAACTTTATTTTCTTTCCAGATCCCTTTTTCTGGCTGATAAACTTTCCATGTCAATTTAGAATCCCATTTAGTATTTTCGTCCATAAATATCATTAACGTATAATCACTAGGAAAACTTGTTGATCCAATGTTGTTGCATTCAAAAACAACATTGTACTCAAATGAAGGATCCAAGCCAATTGGTGAAGGGACGGGACACCAAGTTTTGCCAACGGGGTTACAAATTAAAAATGATCCATTATTGTTACTTACGTCTCTGCAGACTAGCAATCCATTGCTGGATGCAAGCACTTGACATGTATTAAATTTTTTTCACAGGCAGATGAAGCACATTGATTCTCATATACAAGGGTGGCTGGAAATGAGAGCAGATATTGTTAGGAATTTGACCAATATTGCCTAAATCCTATTATGAGTAGGAAAATATTACTTATCCCATATTAGTTAGGAGAAGGAATAGTAATCCCATGTCGGTTAGGAAAGGGGAAAAGTGGATGTGCCTCCCCTATATAAATAGGCTTCACTAGTTAGGTTTTTGACAGAATTGAAGAGAAATTGAGAGAGTTAGCATAGGTTTACAATTTAGAGAGAGAAATTGTACGCTTGTATGCGATTGATGGGGATATTCATGAGTGTTGAGAGAGAGGGTGTCTCCATTCTTGTAATATCAAGAAATATATGTTGGAAATGGGTAACGGAAAGTTAAGTTTGACTTAACGTAGACCTAAGATTCTAACGGAGTTCGTTATTCGTTAACGAGACTTGTTAAAAAAAATATTCTACATTTGTTGTAGATTATTAAACTCATTTAATGTCTCAAAACCATTTAGGGTGAATGAGAATTAATGACAAAGGCTTTTTGTAACATAACGAAAGTTAAATAAAGGGTTAAAGTTGATTTGGATTAGCCAAAAGGTGTTTGGTGATTGATCAAACGCCTTGTTCCAATGAGCACTGCAGGCTTCGGCGCGGTCGCGCTCCCGGACCTAGAGCGGCTCATCTTGAATTTTAGTAAATTTTGGCCTGGTCTCGTCAGGCTAGCACGGTCGCGCTCAAGGCCAGGGCGGCCGCACTCGTACGCAGGTTCTGAACAGTTTTGGCGCCTTTTGGTGGGAAAAGTCATGAACCCTTTAACTTTC